>JAWCTZ010000844.1:0-29661 GCA_036850595.1 Rhyacichthys aspro | reverse complement strand
CCGCTGCCGTTCACAGGGCACCCGAGGGCGACAGACGACTGCCGGCAGCTGGGAGTCACACTGCGCACTTCTGTCTGTCTGGACCGTGATGTGTTCACACTCCAGGTTTCAAATGTAGACCTCCTTTTGTCCACAGTTTGAAAGATTATTACCTTTTTCAACAGCCATCTAACACTTGTTCACTTCAGCTCTTTTTCTCCAAGTTACAGTTTTCATTCTTTGTCATTTTTCTTTCTTCTTTCCTTATGATATGAATCTTTTCTATTTCTAATTTCCTGTCCAACACTGTAATCTAAACGCTGTATGTCAATTTGCTGCACATTATTCTAATTTACATCTATCCTATTTTATAGAGTTAATGCTCAATCTTTTCTACGCCCACAAAATATGAAGTCTATAAAGAGTTGGTGTCAAAATACAGAAAAATGAAACGAAAGTTCCCCCGATACAGGGGTAAATTGGTAAAGTGACCATATGTGATTACTTTCACCTCCATGAAAGCTGCTGTGCATGTTTTATTCTAGTTTTATTGAAAGTATTTTAAGGTTTTGTCTTGTATTCTGGTTTGGAAATAGTACTGAAGCCCATAAAAAGTGCATGAGAACCACTGTAACTGTGGCCTCCAAACTGCTGGGCTAAAGATGCCCAGCCTGAAAGAGATCTACTCAGAGAGAACAACACATAAGGCCAAAAATATTCTCTCTGAACCAAGACACTCTCTCTTCTCTGAGTTTGTCCTGCTGCCCTCAGGTTGCCGCTTCTGCCCTCCTCTATTAAGAAAAAAAGGTCCAAGCTATCCTTTCACAAGCGAAAAAATACCTGAATACTTACTTACTTTTAACTGAATTATATGGCTTTCATCATATTGTTTTCTTCTTTGTTGTCTTTATGTTATGTATGTGTGGACCCAGCCATGTCAAACTGTTGCAAAGCTATTTTCCTACAGGGACAAATCAAATCTTCTATCCATCTATGAAACAGTTGATTTCTCCATGAATTATTTATCTCTTACTGAAGGATCAAAATTTGAATTCTCATTCTCATAGCTCTGTGCTAAAATCAGCCCTTCAGAGGTACAAATAGTTCTGTATCAACAATAAATAAATAAATAAATAACAGAATTCAGCCTTTTTTTTTTCAAAGTCTTCCTTTAAACTCAGAATTTAGACTTTGATCTCAAAACTCAGACACTATTCTTACAATTCAGATTTTTTGTTCTCAGATTTAGACCTTTTTCTCAAATCTGACTTGAAATTTTTCAATATTCTTACTTTCTCCTCAGAATTCTGACTTAAAATTTTGACTTTTTCTCCAAAATCTGACTTTGGCCTTTAAAACATAAATAAATGACTTTTATCACAGAATTCAGCCTTTTTTTTCAAAGTCTTCCTTTAATCTCAGAATTTAGACTTTGACCTCAAAATAAATAATAAAAAAAAATACAATAAATAAATAAATAAATAATCAAATCAATCAATCAATAAGTAAGTAAATAAATAAATAAATAAATAAGAAAAACACATAAGAAAACACTGAAACATATGTCTTGCTGTCAAATGAGTAACTGGTTGTGGCAAAATTGCTCATCTCAAAGTCAGAGCAAATCAAAGATGAACTATTTCACTGTTTTATGACCACTATCTAAATATGAGTCTAAATATAAGTTTTCACATAGACTGGTCAAGTCCTCTGGTACCTCATAAGAGATAGTAACATTGTGGCTCTGTACTTATCCAATACAAGGATATTTATTCTGCCTAAAACATTAGAAATTTAGAGTTAAAACATCCTGCTAATGATCCTTGTTTCATCAAAATCTAATGCAACTCACCTTTTGTTTACGATGGGAAAAATACTTGCACAGACAATTCCGTAGTCTAGACTGAGGCTAAAAGAACTTATAGTGAGGTTATGACACGCCATTTGCCTAATATATGAGATTACATTAGCAGTGTCCATAACAGTTAAGGTCTTCTGTCGCAGTGATGCACAGAATTAAACTCTGTGCTAAGTAAGGTGACCTGCAGAATCTGTCACTGTCGCTTGTCTCCGGCGCAATGACCCGGTGACATGATGGAACATATTTACTGAGCGAGGCTGTCAGTGTTTATTGGCCCCCTCCCGGCGTTTTAAATGAACACACACCGGCTTCATTAGAGAGCTTCAGGAATCTTCTCTTTATTGTTTCCCGAGCGTTCCAGAGTCAACCCGGCCTTGTCCTTGACTTTAATCTGTTCATTAGCATTCGAACGGCACCCCTTTATCAGCAATTAAGCCATCAGATAAATGAGGCATGAAAAACCCAGTCCTCATAATGATCCACTGCTAAATGGTCTGATGGCGTCTGCAGAACATGCTCACACTTTTCTGCTGAGATGTGGAGGACAAAGCGGTCCTGTGTGCTCATCCGGCAACGCTGATCGGCACAAACATTGATTATCAATACTGTCCGGAGCAGATGGGCTTTTAGGAATCTCTTACCATGGTCGTCTCCTGGATGGAGCCGAAGCTGTTGATGAAAATGTTCACTCTGTCTTCGACTGGAATTCCTGTAAGATCAAATGCAGTATATCAGTAATGGAGTATTGAGCTGTGTGGGCAAACAGAGGCCTTTGAAGTAGCTTTCTTTTTAGACTCTTTTTTCCATGAGGTTTACCAACAGAACATAACAGAGCTTTCTATGAATCTTTTTTAAATGTCTTCCTCTGTCTTGATAGAAGGCAACATGTGACTGAGTGAGAATATACACCCGTTATTAAAAGAATAAAACTGTGATAATAGTTGACATAGGCATACACTCTCTGAGGACAAATAGCAGTCAGTGTTTGTATTGATATGACGAATGAGAAGCATCTTGTGAAGCCTCATTCTGAGCTTCAGAGTAATACAGTACACAATAAGGATTAATGTTCAGACAGTAATTGTAAAACTTTAGTCTTGTATCGTAAATCAAAATTTTTTTTTTTCATTTCAACGTTGCTCAAATGCAGTGGTGTCAAACTCAAATTGGTGAGGGGCCGCAACAGTTAAAATGAATCCTTTCAGGGGCCGAAGGAGATCAAATTTTGAATGTGAGATTTCATCTTAATTTGTGAACATGTTTTACTCAGATTTGTTTTAGGTTTAGTTTTAGGTGGATTTGAACAGGATTTAGGCGGACTGGAACAGATGTTAGATGATTTGAAGAGCTTTTAGTTGGATTTGAACAGGTTTTAGTTGGATTTGAACAGGATTTAGATGGATTTGAACAGGTTTTAGTTGGATTTGAACAGGATTTACATTTATTTGAACAGGTTATAGTCCAATTTGAACAAGTTTTAGTTGGATTCAACAGGCTGTAGTAGGTAGTGGGAGGTTAATCTTTGTAGCAAAAATCAAAACCATCTAAAACCTGTTCAAATCCACCTCAAACCTGTTCAGACCTAGTGCCAAAAATGTAAAATACTAAATGTTTTTAAGGGCCACATAAAACATTGCAAAGGGCCGCATTTCGCCTCTGGGCCTTGAGTTTGACATGTGTGCCCTAATGTTAACGTAACAATGGGATTTGTCTAATTGTAGAGGTGAAGCAAAAATGTATTCAAAGGTAAGTTCAGGTATAAGCTATCCATAAACACATCAGTGATCGTAATTTTAGGGAGAAAACATTTCTTTACTAAAATCTCAGCACACACAGAAACTGTAGGTTACATTATAACCATCATTCTCTGAGTGAAGAGACTATCCCTCCAACCAGTAACTAGTTAGCTGTAGTGTTTGTTTGCAAACTCAGATAGGAATCTAATGTAAACATGAAGTTTAACAGTGACTTTCAAAGGGAGATTGCTTCCATTTGAATGAGGGCTGCTCCCATTGGCTGTTTGTTTGCACAGAAATAGAAAAAAGAGAAGCAAAGTGAAATGCATAATTACTGGCAAAACATTCACAAAACGGAGATAATTCGGGGATTGCAGCGCGGAGCTCAGAGCTATCAGTTTAAGATAAACTCTAAACTTTGTTGCACAAACTATTTAATGTGATGAATTAACATGAATCATTGTGTTAAAATGTGAATTGCATTTTTAACGATGAGAACAAAGTCTAAAAGGAATTCACCTAAAACTTAAAAAAACCTCCCTAGTAGTTTAGACAGACATAAAATGTTTGCCGTTAACTCCGTCTGCATAAGTGTTGCAGTTGGTCTGTAACCTCATCCAAAGTACTCAACAATAACTGTTTGGTTTTAGTGGTTTTTCTTTATTTTTCCTTTGGATTAACCTCAGAAACATTTAAAACTGCTGGACCTCCCAGTTTTTACACTGTGGTTGTTTACTTAAGCTAGCCGCTCTTAAAAGCCCTTGGAACTACACTGAATGTTGCATAATGTTAACTTGTTTCAGTGTTGGAGAAAAAAATGAAGTGCTTTTCATATTGTACTGTCTATCACAACATTCCAAAACTCCAAAAATGTGCATGCAGTTAAACATAAAACTCATGCAACCAAAACATTCTTACGTTAAAATCTCTGTATGACCTATAAAATGCAGCTCGGCATTTTATGGGCTTGGGAAAGTGAAGCCGTGGGCACAGTTGGGGATATAATTTGGGAGATTATGACATGGATGTTAATGGAAACAGGGAGCTCGGAGCCCACCCTGAAATGAGGAGCAGATGTTGGGCCGGTTCGAGCGGTGGCAGGCGTTCAGACGGGGAGGCAATGTGCTCACAGGACATCAAACACCAGACACACACATACAGCTCCCGAAGCCCGCTGCCAAGGCCTGGAAAATGTGGGAGTATCCACCTGAGGACTGCTAAGCCCATCAGTCAGAGCCACGGCTCACAGACACCTTCTAATGGTTCAGTCTGTAACACCGAGCTGGATCCGAACTCAGCCGGGTTCATTACAAAGGCCGCTTTCAGCCTGTATTTATGTCTCCGCTGTCAAAATGTAAGTGTAATGTAAATAGACTGTAAATCTGTGCTGATGTAAATATGGATAACTGTACATGCCAAATGTATGGGAAAGTTGTGCATGAGACAATATCAAACCCAGCGTTTTGAAGTTGTGTTTATGAGCAAATGCAATAGTGTGATGATATTTCTGAATATTGCATTACACTGTGATAGAGGAGGATTTTTGAAGTGGAGTTGCAGGCTTAAGTGACACTTATTGCAGACGACAGACAGTCCACAAGGGTAACACTGCATAAATATACTGACTGGAGCTGGTCTGGAGCTGAGGTCTTGTTCTTGTCAAGGGCTCAAAAACGTTTTTACCATGTCTTGTCTCGGGCAAAGAGATCAATGGATTTTAAAAAAGATCAGTAAAGACCACAATTGACAGTTTTTCAGTCTCAGTTTTGATTGGTAAATGTTGATCTTTAAATGCAACCTCAGTCATTTGTAGTTTAAATGATTCAGGCAACCATTACACCTCAGTGGTGTTCTTGAAAGTAATGGAAGCTATATCCTCCTGTAAATGAATGTGATTGTTGGTTAGTGTGGGCTAAGGCCTGACTGCACCAACAAGGTTTGATAGAGCTAGTCTTACTTAATTAAAACCCAGTTTAAAATGAGTTCAAGTGAGTTTAAAGTTGAGCAAAGTGTTGTGTTGCACTGTTAACCCACTTTAATGAGTTTGGGTATATAGTAGAAGTGATATTAAAATGAAATAAATACATGGAAGGTTAGTCGACTCATTTACGCAGGAAAACAAAACTTAAACGGAGAGTATGCAATTTTTTTATGAACGTGAGATAAAAAATGTAACAGTATACTGTAATAGGAATCATCTGTGGAAAAAAAAGAAGACCTTTAGAACGCTTCTCTTGAATGTGTTCCCTTGTGGGCCTCTCACTGATTTTAGTTTTGGAATGAGCGGTCTTGGTTTTGGTGAAGTCTCAGTCTTGGTCTAAATCTCTGGTCTAGGCATGACTTAAGCTTGGTTAGTGTGATCTTGAATCCTTATAATGCTAAAGTGGCCATGTTAAATATTGCATATTCACAACATTACTCATCAAGGCCTGCTATTATACTGGGGACTATTCTTTTTAGCAGCTCTCTACCCCCCTTTAGGTTGGATGAACATGTCAGATTGTTTTTTTTGGAAAAAGTTAAAAGATGTCTCAAGAGTTTTCATAAGCATCTGAACAAATACTCAGACGAGAAAGTTGGGTTTGACAGAGCTGTTGTATCACAGTGAAGTTATATGTATTAAATTTGAATTACATCACAGTATTATGGTTGCAATCAAATAAAAATCTATGGGTTAAGTTTTTAGAGATTATCTCCACTTTTTTCTTCAAGACTAAATTGATGAGTTTGAAACATCTCCTTTTTTGAAGCTGGTGGACAAAGTGGGCCTAGAGGCACACCAAGTCTCTATTTTAACATCTTTGACATCACAGAGATGCTAAATTTAAAGTGACATATATACATTTACAAATCAACGAAAGTGTTTTTAGCATTAAATAACTTTATCCATATAAAAGTTACATACACATGCATTACACCATAAGAAAGAGCATTTTGCATTATTATCTGCATTTTGAAACCACTGAGTACATTAAAGTCTCAGGCACAGTTTATGCAGGTAGTGAGTGATCAGCCTGTCCTTTTAAGGCGATATCTGGGGGAACATATCCGCACTAAACTCACTTCCTTAATTGCCATGACAACTCCACGGCAAAAAAATGTAAATTAAAAAGAGACGGAGACAGATGGAAAAAGAGGCTTGCCTTTGAAGTTGGGCCGTATTCGGGGATCATAGCTGATCAGTAACCTGTTCAAGATGTTACTGGTTGAATTCGCAGGGACTTTGGCCAGATCCTCGGATGACAGCTGTCTGCAAACAAAAGAAGACAGAGAAGAGAAGGCGTAGGCACGATTACAGCGGCAGGTCAAATTCCTGGCAGATGAATAGTCCAGATGCACGGCCCCAGTGCTTCTGCTCTGTACACTGTCTGATTAAACTCTAACCCCACACAGCTACCAGTCAGGGATTCAATTAGCTTTGCACATTTGGACCACCCACGTATTGTTAGAGCAAAATAAATGTTTAGAAACGAGGGCCTATTCTGAGATTTTTCCAGATTAGGTCCGGGAAAGCTATTGCAGCATGCGAAATCATTCAATCAAGTCATTTCGTCTCGCTTTTTCAAGGTGTATTGTGTAAAATGTGATAGAACAGCTGAAGAAAATGGAACACCAGTCAAAACAGTTTTTCGTAGTATATCATCATATCAAAATAACACTCTTTCTATTTGTCTAACTTGGAAAAATAGACATTGTCGGTGTCTAATTTGCATCAAAATTTGCTGTGCACATACTGAGACTCTGCCCGTGCATAGGTCAGCGTTATCGATTCAGCAGCACTGGCAGCACCACTTTCCTAATCACTGTTCCTTGACCTTTAAATGCAAATTCTTAAGGTTAAGTACACAGGAGGGTTCTTAAGGTGTCTGAGGAGGAGTTCTGACAATACGACTCCACTAACTTCAGGAGTAAAAAGAACAGGGTAAATTAAGTTGATCCACAGCCGTTTAACAAAAGCCCCAATGTCCCTGTGGACTACAATACTTTATCCTGAATTGAACACTGAGTTTAATGAAGCTCGTGAACAGCGCAATACAGAGAAATTACTTAAATGACTCAACATCACTTAAAAAAAAGCTCTGAACAACACTAAAGGCTGCTAAATCTTCATTCAGATGTTTAAACAGAAACCTATATCAGATTAGGCCACAATTAATCCACAAAACAGACTGCCATTTTCATAATAAACATGATATAAAACTAGCAAACAGCAACACATCTAACTGTAACTCATATATTGATGTGGTCCAACAAAGGCCAACAAATATACTTCTTTAAATCATTCATTCCTGGGCATCAATGTCAGATAGAGGTTTGTTCATTTGACGAATGCTGTGGATTGATGCTAAATAACCAGTGCTAAACAACCAGTGGCTAGTTTCCTTTATCACAAATTAAAAAAAATTAAATAAAACTTTGGAGCAAAGCAATAATTGATTGCATTTTGCTTATAGTCAATTTAAAAAAAAGTCAAGCATAAAAAGCTGTTGCTCTGGCCCAGTACTTTTATGAACTAAGGTTTTTGCAGTTTAGTGATGTAAAAATGAATGATGCAAAATAACTTTACACTCATTATAAACTCCTCTCACGGAGATCAGCCTCTATCGGGGGCAATTGTAAAAGCTCAGGTGTTGCGCAGTGAATTGTGGGATGCCAGTAAGCTCTTTAACTTTCAGTAAGAGACTTCCAGAAGCTCTTGTGCTAAAAGGAAATTAGAAAGGAACCATTGAAGCCTTTCCTATCTCCTACCTCCTGAGTTTTTAATTTACATTTCTTGAGAATTGGGATGGCTCTTAATCATGAAGATGATGTCTGGGTCACTGCTCAGGAGTTATAATGTTTCCTATACAATTCATACTATTCAGATTGAGCCTTTCATTTTGGCCAAGAAACCTCCTTAGCAGTTGTTTTTTTTTTTTTGTTTTGTTGTTGTTTTTTAGTTTTTTCATGGGTCACAGGTTCAGTCCACACCCACATCTTGCAAAGTCAGGAAACTGGATGCCTTCTCTGTTTTATCATTTTGCTAATAACCTTCCCGAACACCTGCTACTGCTGGCTTATAAAGTCTGCAACACAGCCTCTTCACAACATTTTTTTTTTTTTAAAAGCAACACAGCGTTTTCCTTACTTTCAAAGCTAAAACAAAGAGGCCATCGGGCTAAAAAATGACCACCATAACAATCAAGAGGTGACTTTTTAAAGCTACTCGGCCAAACCTCATTTGTCTTCTGAGGCTGACTGATGAAATAACAATGGCAAGAGACAAAACAAAGAGAGAGGAGGGGAGCAAAAGGAGAAACAGAAAGCCTCTGTCTGTGGCAATGAATCCTGCTGCCAAAGAATTTCCCCGTTTCAAAGCACTTTACATATCATTATGTAAACCTTATCATGCACCGCGGATGAGTTCAAGAGCTCCACAGGAATGCACCGTGTGTGTAACGTCTACAAATACTCTGATCAAAGTGAAACGCATAAATCCCATCCACTAAAACCTTTTTTTTTCTCTTTTATGACAGACTATTCTGACAACCTCAAGCACAACAGCCAAACTAAAACCAAGTGTTTTCCCTTCATACGCGAAGACATGCACCGCACTAAACACCAAATATGTCATGCGGCTTACACTTGCCAATACTGGGACGACATCAAACGCTCGCTCCTTTATTTCAAGATGTTTCTTTGTCGGGACATTTGTTACCATTTAAGGAAGCAGTGGGTGAGGAGACAGTGGACCGTCCAGAAGCAAGTCAGGACATATTCACATCTACACTGCTCCAACGTGTACCGCACTGCCATTATCATTCATTATTCAAATACACCATGACTTATCATCTAAGACACTGTCACTGTGTGGTATAGCACTAAAAGTAGAGCTGAAGCCTTCAGGTCCTCAATGAAATGTTTTCATAGACGATAACTACTGTAGAGCATGGCTGTGTGTAGTGGGGATCATTTTTAACAGTGTGTTGTGTGGCTGGGGGCAGTGTATATAGTGATTACAAAAATAGTGCAATTAAACATGGGATATTATTAAATTCTAAAGAAAAGATTATAATATGATGGAGTCCCATTATTACAGTGGCCCTAAAGTCCTAAAAAGGTGACAGTTTTATTTGGGAAGTCATTGCACTACATAAAAATGATGTTTATTACTTTAACAACATGACAATAAACCAGCTATCATGGGAGGCATGTTATATTGGATTAACTGAACTTATGCTCTGATCATGATAAAATGTTTACATTGTTGGGACTTATTGCTGTTCCTCTGAATCTAAAATCTAACTAAAGTGGCACTGCGTAACTTTTATCCCAAAACTTATATTCTCCAAATAATTCTGATGGTTTTTAGACCTCAAATAGAGAATAGAATCATGTCTATCTCAGTGACACTGACACAGGACCCTCGGCTGGACAGAAACCTCCAATGGAACATTTCTATCACCTGGGCGAGGACTTACTGCCAGAGATAACATGGGTGACCTGATTTATGGCACTCAAAAGGAGGCTGCAGAAATAGGCCAATACACTGGACTAGCAGACTCGAATTTGGACAAAATATATAAATAATGACCCTTGCGTTTTAGAAGACATGTTCTTTTTTCCAAACTTGCTGGATTTGATAGTCTGTACTTGTGACATTACATTTCCACAGGCAGTCCAGTTACACAGAGAGAGATCTGTGCCCTTTACTGGCTAAAAGTTACACTGTGCTGCTTTAAAAAGAAATATAAACGTGGAAACATAATGCTTTTATTCATTCATTTGGCCACGTTATTTTCAAGTTATTTTAGAGAAAAGACTGTGACCTTCAAATCTGCAGTACCTCAGCAGCACTCACCTTGTTGTTGAAAATAAAAGCTCCCTATAAATAGTCCCATCTTGTTTCGTGGTTTTTATATCTTGACGTGACAAGATAAAACCTTGGAAAGTGGTAGACCACCCAAGCCTAATGACAATACGCAACAAAAACTCTGGCAGACTCTTTTAGTCTGCAATATTCTAGGGAGGTGCCGTAAGGGGTAAGGTGACATTAGTGATCTGGACCAAGAGAAGATATGTCATACAACTTGGCAATACACCCAGCTCAACATATTGAAACTGTAGAACAGTGGTGTCTAACTCAAACTGGTGAGGGGCTGTGGAAGTTAATAAGAATCCTTTCAGGGACCGAAGATGGTGACATTTGAGAAGCTTTTAAATTTTGAATGTGAGATTTCATCTTTATTTGAGTCTTACAAAACTTATCACACAAACTATAATTTCCTCCTTTTATGGAAACTGGTTATAGTTGGATTTGAACAGGTTTTATTCAGATTTCAACAGATTTTAGATGGATTTGAACAGGTTTTAGTCAGATTTGAACAGGTATTAGTTGGATTTCAACAGATTTTAGTCAGATTTCAACAGATTTTAGATGGATTTCAACAGATTTTAGTCAGATTTGAACAAATTTTAGATGGATTTGGAAAGGTTTTAGTCAGATTTGAACAGATTTTAGATGGATTTGGACAGGTTTTAGTCAGATTTGAACAGATTTTAGATGGATTTCAACAGATTTTAGTCAGATTTGAACAGATTTTAGATGGATTTGGACAGGTTTTAGTCAGATTTCAACAGATTGTAGATGGATTTCAACAGATTTTAGTCAGATTTGAACAGATTTTAGATGGATTTGGACAGGTTTTAGTCAGATTTCAACAGGTTGTAGTTGGATTTGAATGGATTTTATTTATCTTTGTAGCAAACATAAAATCCATCTAAAACCATGAATGTTTAAATAAAAAATGAATAAAACCCAAAATACCACCTTCTAAATGTACTGAATAGCCACATGAAACATTTCTAAGGACTGTTCTGTAGAAGGAACAGGACGTCTGTTGTGCAAAGTGTCTAATGTGGCCAGGTTTTATGGCAACAAGCAAATTACTCAACCACCTTAACAGAAACCATCTCTTTAAATCACTACAATGTATAAGATTATATGGTTCTTCCCTAAATGTAAGACAGATGCCATTTGAAGATGAGTTTGCTGAACGGACAACAGAATGCAAGTTATTATAAATCCAATGCAGTACAATACAGACTTTGAGTTATTATTACTTCACCCTTTGTCTATTGGGCTGAACTGTTTTCATTTGTTTCATATTGTGGCATGCTCTTTGCAAATTGACTTAGCGCATGACTGAATCTGTACATCGTGTTGCACATATCCCCACGCCCAGTCATTCAAAACAGACATATACTGTGATAAATTACAGTCATATCATGTTTTTAATTTAGAAATGTAACGTTTTTTGTCAAATCGCCCAGCGCTAACTGAAAATACACAAGGAAAACAGGACTGACGCTCTATATCAAAGGCTGCAGCATGTCAACACTCTGACCATCTATGTATGACAAACTCAATCATTCACGCGCTCATGCGTTTTCAGTTGTGTCCAGTAATGAGATCATTTATATCTGTCATAAAACATTTTGAATAGACATATAAAACTGATGCAAGATACTTGTTTTGATTTGCCTTGTTACGACATTAGTCATTTTCCAAAAACAGAAACAGTAACAAAAGTCAATTTAAATTAGAAAGTAATTACATTTTTTAATAAACTATAAAGTAGCAAATGTCAAACCCATATGATGACAAAAATACAGAACTATTCCTTGTATTTTTTTTTTTTTAATATGAGATACTGCTTTATTAACATGTCAGCTTTAGCAAATCACAGTCACTCCAATTAGCCACTTTGCGCTGACTTTTTTAACGTTAATAACACTATTCAGTAATATACAATTAATATAATGTCTTGTTTTGAGTAATATCTTTTATAATGGTCCCATATTATTTTGTTGCCATTTTGCTAATCATCGAATATAATCTGTGCTGTGTTCCTATCACCACATCTTCTGACATACAATAACCATGATAACCAAGTCCCATTATGTATCTCCTTTTTGAGTTAGGTTTTGTTGGTGTGTCCATATAAATTCACATCAATATTTTTTTACTATTGCCTGCAGCACTTTTAAATGAGAGGTTTTTGACCTTTTTGGTGACACTTTTCCTTTTAAGAACAGAACAGCTGCGGGGACATATTTTTCTATGAACAAACCCAATGGAAAAAGGTAAAATTAAATTGACATAAATGTCCTAAAGCATTATGAAAAATGTGTGCTTCCCCTCCAATAGTGCTCAGTTTGTCCAATAGTGCTCAGTTTACTGTAGAATCAGCAACAAAATGGAGTTCTATTGAGTTTCACATTTCAGTTTTCCCAAGACACACAAACAAAGAGTGTTTTTTATGTGATTATACTCTGATCTTTGCAAAGAGCAACTTTCTGAAACACAGCTGCATTTGTATTTTATTTTTTACTGCTAGGACATGCTAAACAGTAACTGAAAGAGGTTCAATGTTTAGAAATTGTTGCTATGTTGATTCAGCCAATTAAAAACGATTTAGGAGAGAAACATAAGGTTTAAGTAATGGTGCATTATGAAATTAGGGGAGTTTGTCCAGCAGAAATGTAATTTAATATCCATAATTATATTGACCTTAGTGTGTGGCCACTTAAATAATGATATTTTGTCATGATGCATTAGATCTATCGACAGAAGGCCTCAGAGATGGGAGGGGGGCTACAACAACACATCCTGCAGCCTCAGCATTAAACGCCAGTAAATTTACACAATGCAACCCTAATTTATAACGTCATTGTCTTTTACAATAACTGCACTTACATTTAATGGGCGCTACATTTTACAACAGTATATACGTGGACCATTTGTTAAAGGTGTTGTTTATTTCATACTTACGATGGACAATAAACCTGCTTCCCTTTCTTCTTCCCCTTCTTGGTTCCTTTCTCTTTGGCAGAGCCTCCGTCCAAACAAAGGAAGACAACCAGAAGAAAGATGGTGAGCTTTTTCAGTCCCATTCTGTCGCGAGAGGAGCCTGTGGAGGGAAAGCAAACTGTTTAAATTAAAGGTGAATGAGGCGCAGCTTTTGAAATGATCCAGGCTTGACGGAGCAATTTAGCAACTCAAATTAAACTGTAGTTTTGTCTCTCAGGGACTGTGTATGTCCAGGAAAACCTTGAGATTTAGCCATGAAATTGACCTGGTTATGACCTGGTTGAAATGTCTAAACCTTCTGGAAATAACATTTATTGTTTTGGGAAATTTTTAAAGTATTTAACCCTACATTTTTTAAGATTTCTCAGTAAACTTTGGAGTTCTATTTCTTTGAAACACAATCGGCCTTTGATGCAACATCAAGTGTAAGCTCTCTGTAAACCCACTGGGAAACTGAACTTTAGGTTTTGACCCTCTTAGGCTGCTGTAGCCGGTCAACATATTTTGTAAAAGTGGCTGCAAAATGTATTATAAAATAGGCCTTCCATAGTCTACCATGAAAAAAATTTGATTTTCTTCCTCAAAAATTCAGGTTTAGGAAGATGTGTGGAGTAAAGAAGGAAATTCTGATCCACCTAAAGCAGTCTCAGACTCTGGTGATCACTGGTGTGGTTTGATTAAGGTAATTGTAGAAAAATGACAGATGTGTTGATACAATATGTGAAAAAATATGTTGTATGTATTTAACAGTTAGTGATAACTGCCAGAGAACAGATTTCAACAAGATTTTAAACAATTTCCAAAGAATGGGTACAATTGGATTGGTTTAATATTACGCTTCTAAACTTAATACTTCAGTCACCTTTATGACAATATGCAACATTTACTGACTTCTTTTGAGTAACTTACTGTGAGCACTTACTTAAATAGCACATTTGCTAAAAGTTAATGGCGTTTGTGCTTTTTCAACAAATGCATGAACAGATAGTTCAGTCCTGTACATGCCACTCATAAGACAAGACATGTGGACAACATTTATACAGTGTTGTTACCTAGGAAACAGGTTTATTCATTTCATTTTGCTTTTCTGTTTTAGCTCAGATTGTTCAAAATGTCACAGAGAAAGTGGTTGTGGGTAAAATTCTTCAGTGTATTGGGTCAAACCAGTGTGATTAAAACTCTGTCCTGGAAAATAAGCAGGGCCCTTGTCTCATTCAACAAAACAAACATGACACTTACTTTCTGGGGTGATTTTAATGTGAAATGCTCCAAATAAGTGACATTTACTGTAAACGTCTGGAATGTAAATGAAGTGACCTGACAGGGTTGAATCAAATGGGGCAAGTCCCAGCATAAATCCAATCCTTTGAAAACTGCAGCTGAGTAACGGCGGTCATTCAGGACACACTTAGTGAAAGTAACCTCTAAATGATGTTTTAGGTAAATGATACCTGAAATAAGCATTACTTCAGCTAACAGCTTGCACATTAAAAGATTAATAAGGTCACTTTTACATGCAGAATTGGTTTGTGGCCAACACTGTGGCGGTTAATGAGTTTGATATGGAGGGTGAGGAGAAGTGGAATGAGTGGATAGCTATACAGAAGTCCTTTTGAAGTCGAAAATACAATGTTAATGTTTTACTTTTGGTTTATTTGTCCACTCAAATCTCTTTTTTTGATGGTCCATCTGTAGATTATTGCTCATGTTTACAAGAATGTGAGTCTGCTGAACTGCCACCACAGTGATAAATGAAAACAAAAATGAAGCAATGCTGACAATTATCACCTTATCAAGAATGAACATGCATATTTAGCCACCAAAGAGACAGTTAAATTCTTCTGCAACAGAACCCTGCCACATATGACGAAAATATGCAAAACACAATATGTTTATGGAACACTGTAGTGTCTCTGTGTCTATGGTTTGAATTAGCACTTAGAGACATTTGTGCTTTCAACTTTTTTATTTACTGTTTGAACATTATTTGTGTTATGGATATTGCAAATGTTGTGAATGCAAAAAACACAATATAGTGTGCTGCCACATTCACCACTACTGCAGAGTGCCAATAAAGTAAAGAGTAAAAAATGCTGGAAGGAAAAAACATTTCTGTGTTATAAGAGGCCCAAAACATTGACCAGAGGCTTTGTACTCAAGATGTCCAGATGTGTTAAAGAAAAGATTTAGAATTCAGGTTTGTACACGTAATTATGTTTTGTCTAATTAGATGGAAACGTATATTCAGGCTACGTTCAACTGGCTTTGTAGCAATATGAACATTGGATTTGGGAAACAGTTAGTACACTGAAAAGAGGCTTCTTTATCATGACTGTAGTTACTGTGGATGGACTCGTTTCCACTTGAGCAATGCAGGATGGGTCAGTATGGGTAAGTTTTCATTACAAAAAAAGTCTCTGGCCCTTGGTGTGTGTGTGGTCCCAAAAAAAAGTGGAGCAAAACACTGCAGTTTGCTATTAAGATGATAGTTTGTTTTTTTGTTTTTTTTTCAAATGAAATATGTCTTATGCATGTAATAAACAAGTCAACAGTTAAGCAGACCTTCTACAAATAGACTTCTTCTGGGGCACATTGCTGGCCATTAGCATTAGCAGCTACAGCTTCACACTTCCTGACCTTACTCCAAATATGGTCACTTCTGGCCTATAAACTCAACTTGGCCTCGAAATTTCTCACATGATCTTCCAAGTCTGTGTTTACCACAATGTCTAATGTCACACTTCATTAGCCCACGTCTCTACTTAAGGCTGTTTTTACATGTAGAATTGGTTCCTGTCCAACACTGCTGCACTTAATGGCTTTGATCTTAAATAACTGTGATGTAGAGCCTAATCTCTTAAAGGAAAACAAATGTAAAACGTCGGGGATAATAGGATTTTCTGTGTTGATGACAGATCTTGGGAAATTCAAAGCTCGGAACCGCTGTTAGAACCGGTATTCATGTACAAATGCACGCCGCTGCATTCTTGCGTTGCTTGATAGCGGCCATTAATCACGTTGTGGCTGTAGTACCTGTGTGATTCATTCTCCGTCCAGGGAATCAGTGGCCTTTCATTGCACAGGGAGGCTGAGACCCACAGCAAAGCCAACAGCCTCCTCCCCCCACACCCACCCCGTCCCACCCTGGCAGCCAACTCTGTATATTAAATGAAGCAGTTTATTGTCTAGACAGAAACACTGGCTCTCACTTCCTCGGTGCCTTGGTCCAGAGACTCGCTGGTTGCTGCTCGCTTCACATCCATCACCGGATCCCCGAGTGGAAACCGCTTCTATCGCTCATTTCAGCCTTTTGTCTTTGTGCAAACACTTTGTCTCCACCAAGCTAAGACAACAGCACTTCAACTATCGGGAAAACGTCAAAGGAAGAAGAAGAAACATCGCTTGTCTGTCGGTCTTTAGTCTTGTCCTTTAGTGTCCGGTTGCTATTATAAAATAGACTTGCATAAATGATGACCAAAAGTTATCTGCTCCATTAAGGCTGAGGTTTAAACTCATGTTTCCACTGGTTGAACTCGTGTCACTGGCCCATTGCTTTGGCCACATCAACAAGTGATCTCAGAGAAAGTACTCGTTTTGAACACAGTCTCCTCCTAAACTTCACCACAAAGCCTTACTGTTGTTGTGACATGTTAAGACCATGGTGTACTTTGGCCAATTCCCATTTCTACCACTTATACCAATCCAAATCCACTTTTAGATCAAGGGGAAGGGTTACACACTTCACTTAGATTTTCAGGGACCACATATGAAACAAAGGGGTAAGTAATCACCAAGCAGCGTGTTCACCGGCACTATGGCTGTGAAAGAGATTAATAAATCAAACTAATTTTGACAATGAAGATTTTAAATAATGACACTCCTGTTTTATGTTCCTTTAAACTTGTTCTCATTTATGTACTAATCTGTTCCTGGTCAAAAAGTTTCTTAAAAATCCCTGCTTGCTGATGTTAGAATCACAATAACAGGTCAAAACAGTCTCGTATTTGCAGAACTTTTTAACTGCTCGTCTGAAATGAGCTTATGCATAACAGCACACGTGTTTTTTCTTGATATCCATTGATATAAACAGACCTTTTCGTTTTCATAGCCGTTGCAACATCATTCATGTGTCTTCTGTCTGTGATCAGGGCCAGAGGAAATACCAACTGATACTGTTCAGATCAGAAAACAAGGAGCTTTTTAAAATACTCAACAAAATACTTGGCGCATAAAAGAAAGAAAAAAAAAATCTACCTTTTATTATGTATCTTCTTATACACCCTTGCATCTACAGGTGCAGTGATGTCTCTTTTCTTAGGTTAATATTATAACCCAACCTGAAGGACCTAGGAGAAGGGCTAAGGTGGAGAAATAGGATTGGGCCTTAGACACTGGCTATAATCTCATGCCTAGCTGGGTGTGTAGTCTTGGGCAGTGGCTGGTGGTAGATCCACATCTCTTTGCCCCTTCTCTTTAGAACATTTGTAAATTGAAGCGCTGCAGGAACATGCTCTTGTCTATAAACACACCCCAGTGGAAATGTGTCACGATTAGTTCATGTGTTTGATGTAAAATGTTGTAAATGTCCTAAACCTTCAGGCGTCAGTGCTCAGTTTGTACAGCAGCTCTAGGAACAGGAAGCACCAGAATTTCCACTATGCAGCTTTAAACTTTGGATTTTCCAGGATATAATTCATTCTTTTAATATGAGCTGATGAGACAAGAGCAGAAATGACACATTGATAAAACAGCTTCTCTGTTTAATGTAACATTTCCTTTATTTGTGGTGTCAAACTATTGAATAAAACCACATTTAAGAATGACTTTGAATGAACTTTGGGAGACGACTGAGTGGAATGTTCACTATATTTAACCAACCCGACCTTCTGAAGTGGTAACCCGCAACACCATCAAGCCATAATATTTCTTCTTGTGGTTATTATACTGTTAGAACCTTATACTCTCCCATGCCTCTAGTGCACTTTTTTGAAAACATTGTTTATACTGATGAAAACCATTTGTCTTCAACATATTACATTCTACACAATGCACCATTAGTTATTCCAAACAAAACCCCATATCTCATTATGGTCAAACTATTTTCCAGGACAAAAAACATTTCAGGACATTCTTCTTCCATTTTCCATGACTGTAGCACTGGTCAACTCCAGTTCATGTTTGCCAGAATTCAATTCACATGGGAACTCTGAAAACTGGGCAAACGCTGACATGTAAAACTGCACACACGCACATATGTACGGAACAGATGGCAGGAGTTAAAGCAAAGGGAATGTCCGTGCCAAGCATTCAATCATATTTCTTAAAATGGTCTTATCTGACCTATAAATTAGGTCAACTTTTCCCCTGGCAGCTCCCGTCTTAGCCTTTCTACCCTAGTTCTAAGAGTAAAACCGCAGGAAACATGAGCAGAAGGCTGTTCAACACACGCTTCAGTAATATAACATTACAAACCCTCCACAAAATATGGTGTAAGGACATTTCAGAACAATAATCTGTCAATGTCTAAAGAAAAGAGTCTTAAAATGACTTTTGTAGGTATTCAGTCTTTCATAGTAACAGATTTATGGGATTTGTGATAAACAAACCTCATTTCAGTCTTTTTTAAAACAGCAGACTGAGTGCTCTATGCGTCAAATTCCATGTACAGTACTAAATATAACATGTTACTTCTTCAGGTCAATAACAAAATGACAATAGTCTTATATAGTCTTAGGAAAAATGCAGCCTCAGGACAAGAATGCTTTGGTATATTAGACATGCTAAAAACCTTTTGTCCGAAACATAAAGACAATTTACCCTTCTGTAAGATAAGTCAGTGTCAGTCACTACTATCCTTTGCCTAGATTTTGAAGTTTTATTCTTCTGGGGTTTTTTTTTCAGCCAAAGCAACTTAAAGGACCAGGTAGTGGCCATAAAAAGTAAAGAAAACCCAAAGTAAGAATAAAATATTACAGATCAGATTCTTTATAGGATAAAACACATTAAATATGTGTACAATAAAAGTTTTTGATGGATACTGTTTTAAGTGTTTGAAAATAGAAACACGAGAATAAACGCTCACGAGTTCAAAGGTTAAGAAAAATATTCACTGTTGTTGTAAAGAGGTCTAAAAAAAACTATTACTACTATTCCTCTGGGAACACAGAAACTGCATGGAAATGTCTTTTGGAAAGCATTCTTGAAAATGTAGTTTTAGCTGCTAGCTTCATTTAACTCAACTGCAGCTCTAAAATTAATATAAATCTCTCAGGTTCTTTGGTGGCTGTCCATTTCATATTTAAACATCCCTGGGTGGCCCTACAGAACCTTTGAAAACTAAAAATGCATCAAATGGCTTCAAAAGTCTTTTCTCTGAATACAGCATACAAAAAGCTGGTAGTAAAAAAATGGTGGTGGTTGCTATGGCTACAGAGGATTAAAGCACATAAAGTGCAGAACTATTTTTGGAAGTTAATCACAGTGTCATGTCAAGTTGAAACATAAATTCAATCAGGAAGACTGTCCTCTGCTCAGTTCTATCTGTCCTTGTCCTCAATCAGACATCACTTCTCCCGTGATCATCTTTCAGCCAATCTCAGCACAGCACCTCCTAAAGCAGTCTCTCATACACTTATCCCTTTCCTTTCTCCACCTCAGCCATCAACATCTCACCACCTCAGCACAGCCCAACATCATTCCTTCAGCAGCTCCAGCAGCAACAAGTCCTCTATACATTTATCACCGGCCCAGCCCCACTCACCTCAAGGTCTCCTCTTTCACAAGCTCTGCCTCCACCAGTTGGGCCTGGAAGAAAAAGTTCCTGTTGCATTCTCCCAAACTCTACGATGACGTGACATTTCCTGCTGGGGTCTAGGCTCCGTAACCTTCAAACTTCAGCTGTACTCGTCTGCCGCCTCATTTATAAAACTCAGGAACACTCAAAATAAGGGGTGAAACTTTTGTGTTTCACTTTCCAAGCCAAAGGTGGGGCCTATAAAAGTTAGACGTGAAAGTGTGCGTAACCCAACTGTGACCCTGCCATAAGCACTTCTGGAGATGTGGCACAAAAGAAAAAGGTTTGATGTGCATTTGATGCCGTTTAATTTCACTTTATTTCTTTCAAAGAACATGAATTTCATCCACTTCTTTTTCATCATTTGGCATCAAGAATTAAAAACCCCTGTTAACTGAAGCGCTGAGAAAAACTGAGGTTGGCAGTGCACTGACAGTGTAGGTATTGCTCATGCTGCTGCCAGAAATATGATTCGTCCTAACATTATCTACTCATTTATTGACTTTAACTGTCAAAATGTAACATTTGACCACAATTAGAGGTGAACCATGTGCTGCCCCAGTGCAAGGCATCGCAGTAACCCTTACACTAATCCTTCTTCTTTGTCTAATCCAGTCTGTATTCTTATAGACATATGGCTCGATACACTCGACAAAGTGGTTCGAGTTTTTTTAAGAGCGCTGACTGTTGTATTTACCGAAGGCAGACGAGACCCGCCTGAAGTAAGCAGTCTTTAAACTTCGGTTCAGCTCTGCCGCTCTTGCTAACTGCCATAATGACACTGATACGGACTGGTAGACGTGCTAATGTTCCATAATAAAACTGTTTATGCACAGCAGTTGTGTTCATTAAGCATTTTGTTTAAAGGCTGTCAGTCAAATCCGGCGCCGATGACAGTGAGTTATGTAGTACATCGGCTGAGAGTTGGATTGGGATTCTGTTATGAGTTGTTCTGAGGGAAGTCCACAGATACACGTTTGTTTTTACAAGATGCTCAAGAGGCTTTTTGGCTCAGTTTTAAGTGGAAAGGATACGATATTATCAAAATCATTTAAAACTACATTACCATAAACAGACCTGTGACATGTTTTACAATATTTGATAAATCTTGGGTTAAGTGAGAGAGTCTGAGCCAAAAATTGTGTTATTCTTGAATCACGTATTAATATTATTTAAGGTGCATTGAAGACGTTTAAGAAGCTTGCTCCATATATAAAATGAGTAACTTTTACTTTAAACTTTTAACCTCAATACCTCAAAACTGCTCAGAACGCAGATAGAAAAAAAAAATTCTAACGCAATTAATTCTCTAATAATGAATGTCATCTTTATATCAGGGATTACCATTTAAATACTGTGAGGATAGCTTGTACTTATTTGTTGCCAGACAGTGTATAACATCAGACCGTGTAGAGGCACAAAAATAGTGTTCTGCCTTCAAGCACAAGCCTCTGGATGTGACAGTATCAACAGTGTGACACTTTACTCAGTGTGACAACATGCCCCAGTCTCCAAAAAGGCCATCAGCTGGATGTGGTTTACCGCTTGTACAGGCTACCTTGCTTTAAAACGTAGCTGCTACAGAGTCTTCTTCTTCTCTTTTTGTCTGATCCCTCTCACCAACTGACTTCAGGTCTCTCTGCATCACCCGGTGTAGCTTACTCTCTTTGTACTGTGACTAACAATAAACATCTAGGTCCCACACAATGGCTGAAGCAGGTAAATGGGGTTCATATGAGACTAGGTTTATAAATTGACACTGGGACAAAGCCTGAGTCAACTGTGTTTAACTGTGTGGCCCATGAAGAACGCTGCCCTTGGAGCAAGTTTCACCAGTGGCAATGTTAAAACTGCACAGGGTCGGTCATGAGCCGCTGACAGTGACTCACAAAGACCACCACCACGACGTATCCCTGGGGTCCAAGGTCAATATGCAATTCTGCTGCTCTGCTAATGGTGGCAGTCTGCGTGTTCAGCAGCATTCGAAAAACAGACAACATGTAACATGCCCCAATACTGCACAGAGTGGAGGAACTGTGCTTCACTCAACATGTTAATGAGCTGCACAATATTAGAAAAACAAGGTTGTATATGGCTATAATGATATAACCAGCGATATTCGGACGCCCACTTTGTCAGAGTAAAAGTTCAATTGCATTCAGACATATACAGACACAATCCAGGACTGACTGAGTTTGATTTAAAGCTCTCTTCAGCCGCAAAGTATGATTGTCTGAAAAACAGAATATCAAACCATCACTGCAATACAAGGAGTTCTCTGCTGTTGACAGTCATTCTTGATGCTGCAATAATGACACATTTGTGACAGTGTGCAGCCCTACATGCTTCCGTATAATGTAGCTACGGAAAGCAAAAGGAATAGTCCAGTAGTCTGCTTCATTTAGTCAGCCTCAAAACAGAAAACCACCAACCAAGTCCATTTAGTTCAATCCACAAGTGTTCACGACAGTCATTTGAAACTGCAACCAAATAAAAACAAGACCTTTCTCAAGCAACACTAGCTGGTGCTGTTTACCCAAATGCTAATAGAACTTTGTCTCCTCAGTGCTCCATGTTTGCCCTCTCATTTTCTTTTCTTGTAAAAATTATGTTTTGGTTTGTTTTTCTGCTTATGGGAATGTTTTTTGTCATCATTCTTCCTTTAGACGTCTGTCACTTAATTCAAAGGGTTCACATTTGAATTGAACCAAGACACGTTTTGAAGGTCTCAGACGCATGTTTGGTGAGCACTGAGGTTCGTTTTAACTGCACCAAAGGCAGCAAATGTGAAATGTGTGAAGTGAATACACTCTATAGATATAACACAAATGTTTTCTTCTTTTTTTTTCTTAGTTAGTTGATATAAAAGTGTTAACTGTCCCCATTAGCGGCCATATGTAACCTGAAGCCAGTGTCATTGCTCCTGTCTGCTTCTAAAAACTAGAACTTTGCTGACAATAATCTACTGTAAGGAATAACTTACTTTTACAAAATACTGGATAAAAAATTTAAAAAAAAAATAAAAAAACCCCCACATAAGTATAGAGTAAAGGGGGGTTGTATGTACCTCACCAACATATGGTCAGGGGCCAGTCTAATCGCATATTGACGTCAAAAGTGCACCACTTGTCTCACAACAAAAGCAACAGAGTGTCTTTTGTAATGTATGGGATTGGCCACAGCATTTTACACCTTAAGTGTCACCAATGGATGCTTTAGGACAAAACAAGATTTATAACCTCTTTGGAAAGAAGTTTGGATCAGGATGGATTGTACGAGATAGCTTACCCATGAGACACACAAGATAGTGTTCGACAAACGGGATTATTTTTGACTGTTTTCTTGCTAGATGGTAATTATATGACAAGAAGAAAAATAAATAATGTTGGCTGTCTGTTTGTTAATATATTTTGTGTCCACTGCAGAGTACAATACAGCAACAACAGAAGTCGAATGAACAATTCCTAGGAGGAAAATATATATCACACACACTATTTATTCTCTTCTATTCTACTCTACTTTGTATTATATTATATTGTATAGTATCGCACCCTTGAATACTCCCTCAAGTTAAAATATATAAAGAAATAAATGACTAATGATGATATATGACTAAAAACGAGCTGGATTACCACTAGACTCACAGTGTTTGTTTTCAAGCACACGATACGACAAGGCAATAATGCTTGGCAACTGTTTGAAAAATGTGGATACACAACGGGCTCTTTCAACATATAACACAGTAAAAGGACACTATCGGGGTGTCTTCAGAAAAAACAATAAAAACCGCAAAAAGTGACAGTGGCTTTACATTGCTATAATACACAATGGGAATAAAAACCAGGCTTATATCACGCTAACACAGCTGACAGTATCAACCATCATCTACTGAAAAGTGCAAAAAGCTGCCTAAGTCCTTTATTTGGTCTTAACTTTTACACCAAAAATGTGCAAGTTTTAATTTTCAGTCATATTTAGGGTTATTTGGGGTTATAAGAGTCTGTTGCCCTTGGGTTATAATGTTTTGGACCTTCGCTCAGGGAAATTCAGTTCAGCGCGATACATTTTGAACTGTATAGAGGATGGAGGATGGTTGGGGAGGTGGATGGGTTGTACGAGTTGGCTTAAGAAAGAGAGAGAAAGACCCAGTTTTCCTGATTAGAAGATAGAATACTGAGATAATACTGCTTGCTTGGCCATTGTTAGGACAAAGACGTGGATACACAATGGATCAATACCACAAATAATGAAGCGTCAATATAGGACACTCTTGGAGACTCGCCATAAAACGCTGTAGCTTTTCATTTTTGTCAATTGCCATTTTATGCAATGGTAAGAACAGATCCAAAGCAAAGAAGATTGAAAGAATGTCTATATTAAACATTGCTGTCTTAACAATGACACAAATCTGCCTACTTTACCTTTAATTTTAAATAATATGCTCAGATTTGGATAATGATTGACACAATAGAAAAAGAAATGAAAACAAAGCCATGATGTTGTCCTTGTAAAGGCTTAACCCTGTAGCAAAGGCCTGCTCTATGTGTAAACACAAACAAAACCACTGAAAACAAGCCGTGTGCTGATAAAGTACCGGTCCACTCGCAACCTGTGGCTCTGCACGTCTCTTTGGGTCTGTTTGGAACAAGAGCAAAGTAAGTGCGAGACGCGGGCACTTGCTTTTGGAGAAGGGCAGAGAAACCCAAGCGAGGGGCGAGGGTTGAGAGCAGCAAAGCGAGCGGCGACCACCATGACGCGGGGGGGAGGGCGCAGATATGAGCCACACACTGGACATACATGAACGAGCGCGCGTCTGGATCTCACATGACAACACGTAACCCACATAACGCACCCAAATCAAGCCCAAAACATCGGCTCGGAGCCACTCACCGTTGCGCGTCGTCACCTGTCAGTTCTTCGTGAGGCTCGAGCGAATTAACAGCGGCGTCCAGACCCTTCGCCGTCTTTCTGTGCCATCCTCCTCTCTCCTCTCCCGAAGCTATTTGTTGAACACGGAAGAAAAGTTACATCTCGGCAAATTGCCAGATGAGTTGCTTCTTCTCTCGCGGGCGGTTTGTTGATTATTTTGGACGGGGAAGGCGTATATGGCGGCTGCCCTTTCGCCTCGGCTGGGGATGCCCAAGATGGAGGCTTGCGTGTACCTGTCATGCAACATGCGCAGTAGTGGCTGCACGGCTGGAGCGCGTCAGCCCTCCCATCATCATCAGCACCGCTCGGCTCCCAGCCCCCACTCCACTCCGCTCCTCTCCGCCGCTAAACGCTCACATGTGACGTGACGCCGAGCAGGAGACGCACGTAAAGCTGATGGGCAGCAAACGCGTGGCTATTTACGGCCGCGTTTAGGGTGAACAATGAGGGCTGGGGACCATAAAGCAGAGGGAGCCAGCGAATGATGGCTGATAGGCGCTGTATGGATGCTCCGTGGGGCTGCTATTGATTTGTTTTACTGGGAATCCCTCTGAAGGCAGCCCTATCCAGACTCATTTATATAGAATATGGAAAGCTGCGTGCCAGTTATTGATTTTATAGTCTGAATGAGAAAGTGATTTGGAAGTTAAGGAGCAAGTCGTAATTTTGAGACTAAATGGCAAAAGAGGGATGCGTAACTGAAGAGGTTGTACAGTAAAGTGTATGCAGGATTTATATTGGGCTCAACTCTTGGCTCGGGATGCCTTACTTTACATTTTCTATATGTCAAAGGGTATTAGCTGCCAACATATATCAAATAATGCATAAATGAGATGATTTTGGAAAATGGCTGACTGACCATGGATGTGTGTTGTCAGTGAGAGGGAAGAGAACATTTGTGAGAGGTCTGATATTCAGCTGGGTTATATGTATAAGCATTAAAGCTACATTAGCAACAGATGGCATGCTACAAGTCACTGAGGCTTTTTCACACAACACACTTTTAAGATGAATATGAGGTTGCCAAGAAAAATCCCAGATTAGATGCAACCCAGTGTCACAGACAAGATATCCAGCAGGATTTAAATACAAACCAGTTGACAATGAGCTAAAAACCAATGACAGTACAAGACACAAGATAATGGAACAGAAAGATGACACAGAGACAAACGATTCCATTTGTTTAATTTTTCACAATTAGTTCCTTCATAATAATTCCTTGTTCCTTTTATTTTTTGATTTATTGTCGCCTCATTTCCTGTGTTTTGAAGTCCCGACAGACTTGTTGACGTGAAAGATTATGCAGTGTCAGCTTTGATCTGTTGCGTGTGATGACTCCAAGACTATCACTGACAAGTTAGACACTTAAGTGGTAGAGGGATCTGACAAATGTAGACATAAACATTACACGAAAACGAAACAATTTAGATGTAAAATGGTAAAGTAGCACTCTTTTATTCAGTTCAGTTCTGTTCTAATTGCCTTAAGGGCTTTACAAAGACAAAGGAGTGAATGGAAACACCTCCTAAAGATGTGTCCAGGACAGTTAATTATACGTAGTGTAATGTAAAGCTGATGGCAACACGAAATATTGTAGCTATCCACTAAAACACACTGAGTTTTCACAAATTCATGGACTGTTTTTAGCATATGCAGAGTCACTGGGGCAAAAAAGTGATTGCTCTGAAACTGCCATTTGTAGAATTTTTAAAAGAACAATTCTCTCAAATATAAATCTGACATGGCAGGTTATAAAAGGCTATAAAGACGTCAGTACAACAGAAGAAGCGCCACAGAATCCCATTGTGTGTGGCAGGTCAAATGTACAAATGACTTGTTGCAAGAAAACATTCAGCAACACAAAAAGATTAGTAATGCACTCACACACAACAGTTATTTCATCTGCTGAGGCTGTCGACTTGATTTATGGTATTGATAATATTGGGCTTTTTTTTTTTTCCAGGGCAAAAATTGTGTATTTCAAGCATTTAGCGTCATTTTAAGCTCATTTTCTTCTGCTTTGTTTTGTATTGTCATGAGTTAATGCCATATGCCACACAAGTTGACCTTTCTGAGAAACTGGTCCACTTCAGTTGTGTTTAAAGAGCAGATTTAAATACTTGAATGAGTCACTGTGTTTGTATCGTTCATAACCCCTTCTACCAATCTGACAGGACAACTTTAGTTCTACTACACAGCTTCTTTTTCTCCCATTTTTCCGATCTCATTCATCTTTTTGTGACGAATTTGTGTGGCCTTTTCCTATTCTTACCCCAGATTCACTGAACTAACAAATGGCACAGAACCACATGTGTAGAGATGAATGGATGATATTGTAGTTTCTGGATGTGGTGGCGGAATCGAGAACCGGGCCATTCTTCAGTAGAGTTCTTTTGTCGTCGAGGAAAAAGTTCACCACACGACTGGATGGGGGCCAGGGGGTGATGGACGGCCCTGTGCAGTTCCAAAAGTGTGTCGGGCTGGATTGAGCCACTCCATTGTGCTGTTACACCTGGCAGACTTTCTACATTCTGCTATTGGAGCGCACTGTGTAAAGTGTATTGTCACGTTTTGGGCATAGATCAAATAAACATCGTGCTTAAGGGTTTTTATTCATCTTGGATCGTGCCCCTGAAAGTGCCTCTGTTGCATCTTTTAATTAAAACAAGCACAAAGTTTTAATTTTGCATAAATTGGACAAACGTTACACACTTTACATTTAGCATTTTGTGGGTGTTTTGCATAATGTAGTACGTATTCATTATTAACAGAAATGGTTAAAGCTAAAGCATGATGACGCAGCAAACCAATTTAAAAAAAAAAAAGTCGTGACACTTTGTAAAATGTAAATAAAAACAGAATGCAAATCTCATAAAACCGTATTTTATTCACAATAGAACATATCAGGTGTTGAAACTGAAACATACCATTTCATGAAAGCTCTTTTGGCAGCAACACATTTCAAAAACCAGAGCCACATTTGCCATTGTGTAGTATATTGTCTTTCAGTAAACGTCTGAAGAGAGGAGAGCAGCCACTGGAGTTCTGGGAGAAGAATGTTGTCCTTTTCTTTTCTGATGTAG
Source organism: Rhyacichthys aspro (assembly GCA_036850595.1). NCBI lineage: Eukaryota > Metazoa > Chordata > Actinopteri > Gobiiformes > Rhyacichthyidae > Rhyacichthys > Rhyacichthys aspro. Next base: position 1,427 of record JAWCTZ010000844.1, on the reverse strand, counting down.
AGTTCTGACTGCTCAATAGTCCTAGGTCTTCTTTGCTGTATTTTTTGTTTTCGATCGGTGAATAGTCTGGACTGCAGGCCAGATCAGCACACGAGCCACGCTGTTCTGATGGATGTGGTATAAAACTGTCCTGCTAAAATATACAAGGCCTTCCCTGAAAGAGACGTCTTTGCTCTAAAGCCTTTATGTACTTTTCAGTCTTTTTCAAATGGCACTAATGCAGCCCCATCAGATATGAGGCTTTAGTCCACAGGTTCCATGTTGTCTAAAGTTTGACTCAGCTGACCATAGTCCATTTTAAATGAGATTTGTAAGACGTTGAAGTTTCTGGACGGTGTTCACTTATGGCTTCTTCTTTGCTTGATACAACTCTCTTTTGTTCTCTCTCTTTCAGACAGTGACTTCTGAAGTGTTCCTGATCCATGCAGTGATTTCAGAAGAGAATCAGGCCTGTTTTACTGCAGTGCTGCTTGAGCCTGAAGATCACAAATCTTTAATTTTGAGAGAGTCTGTCTTTCTAAAATGCTCCTTTTATACTCAGTTGTGTCACTGAGCTGTGGCCATGAACCTAAAATGAAATGTCACAGTTTCAGCACCTGATGTTTTTATGTTGTTTATGTTTTCTTGTCAATAAAATATGCTTGTGCAAATAATTGTATTCTGTTTTTATTAACATTTTACAGTGTCCCAACTTTTTTGGAACTGGCTTTCTATTTTTATTTTCAGTGACACTGGTGCTCTCTGTATCTGGACTCATTGAATTCTGGCATTGTCTTCTATGACTATATGGTTGCTGCTTGCTTTTTATTATTTTTATTTCTTTACATACATTTTAAGGCCAGTTCAAGTCAAAGTTCTAACACAACATCAAAATAAAGAGTTTACCTTAACATTAACCCATAACTATATGTGTTTCCTTTTACTTCCCATTTCTCTATTCACATTTTTCTGTTGTTTCATTGTGTAAAAAGTCACTCCTTCCAAGAGGGATTTTCTGTTGCCTTTGATGGTGGGGACCAACAGCCAATAGAAGCGTCCCTTATTCAAATGGGAGCAGAAAGCTCTCTATGGCTATTCTATGTGACCAAAGATTATCTACCATTCAATCAACAGACTACATTGTTTAGCTCCACTTTTTTGTGTGTACACCACACTTGAGACCAGGGTTAAAGTGTTCCAAAAAGAGTATAACACCTCTTACTTATTTTGATGATGGAAAATGACCTGTACTGACACAACCCGTACCATACCGCTCCAGTGGAAACAAGGCTTATAAGGCTCCATATTCACATAAATACACATACGTTATCACTCTTACATGTCAAAACCCACATGTTGTAAATAGGATTCTCAGGAGCTCACAGCATTCTGGTCAGACCGAGCAGGCCGTCCCGGTGCAGATGTTCACTCTGGTGCCATCCATCACT
>JAWCTZ010000843.1:0-29706 GCA_036850595.1 Rhyacichthys aspro | reverse complement strand
CCAACTGAAACATGTTCAAATCCAACTAAAACATTCAAATCCAACTAAATCTGGCTCAAATCCAACTAAACCTGTTTCAAATAAAATACACCGGTTCAAATCCAACTAAACCAGTTCCAATTCAAATAAACCTCTTCAAATCCAACTAAAACCTGTTCAAATCCAACTAAAACCTGTTCAAATCCAACTAAACCTGTTAAGTCCATATAAAACCTTGAGTTTGATGTAATTATTGGTTCCATTGTTTTCAATACTTATTATTGTTGCAGTGTTATCTCTATTTATATATTGTGTGGCTGTGTATTTAGTATTTTAAATAATACTACTTTTTGTACATTGTTTATGCTTTACTCCAGTTTAGACATGAGCTAAAGTGCCTTATTGTTTCTCTGTTAGAGGCGCCGTTGTAAGAGCTCATTTAAGAACATTATTTGTTGTTAAAGGAACCAGGATGTTACAGAACAAAGCAGAAGAAACAGAGAAGCTTCTTAAAATGGGATGTGTGTCATGATCGTTTATTTCTAATGCCGTCCTGTCTGATTTACACGGCCCGTTGTTGTGAACAAGTTTAACCTGTGTCTCGTCGTCGCTGCTCTCGAACCGCTTCATTTGTCACTTTCTGAGCTCGGGGCAAAACCTGCAGCGCTCGGAGAGTCAAAACCAGGCCAGAGCAGGTTCCAGTCGGCATGTGGCCCGTTACATTGTCATTTTCCACTCTGATGGGTTTAAGCATCTCACACACCGCACAAGAAGCTTAAATTTAGGGACGGCTGCCTCGGAGGAAGCCATGACACAGTGGAACAGCGAGGAGCGTATTACTGTAATAACTATGCATTAACACATAATTAGGCGGTATTAAACGTTAGATTTATGGAGCTATGGCCATTACCGCTGGCCGTACAAGATGTCTGCCACCACTCCTGAGGTAATTGCACATAAAGAAAGGTACTTAAGGGCTTTGAATCTAATAAACCAACAAGTGCTAAACAGAAAGGCCAAAATAATACAGTTAGCACACAGATTATTGCATAATGATCTAATAAGGTCTGATAGGAAAGTTCCATTTAAAAAGGTCAGCTTAATGTTAATCACTGAACCTACATTAAGGTAATATATTGTCATTATAGAGATAGATATTCCATAAATGCATATTAAAAAAGGAACACAGAAATATGGAATGGCTGTAGCTTAATATTCTTGTTTAATCTGCAAATGATCTGAGTAAAACTGAAGACCATCAATTCTAGTTCGATAATATTTAATGTAAAATCAATCATTTGTGAAAAAAAAATGTCTTTCTGATGCATCTAGTGTTTATTGTAAGGGATTGTAATAGATGAGAAACTCTATTCAGGAACAGAAAACCTTGGACCGCTCCATGGAGCGCTCCCATTGGTCGACACTTGTCACATGACGTTCCAGGAAGTTTAATAGCTGCAGATAAAGTGTATTTTCAGCTGAATATGTCTTTTAACAGAGAAACAGCTGAAAAAGAAAAGCATCAACAGAGAAAAGGGAGGCAACGTAAAACACAGATAAATACTGTCAATTCAATCACGTAATGTTTAACGAGGAGGAGATAATTGTCGTTCTGACGCTGAAGTCACAGCTAAGCTAACGCTAAACTCTAAACTTCAGTTTGGTCAAATGGATTAGTATTTTGGAGGAAAACTGGTCTGGTTTTATTTTTAATAAAAAGAGAAGCAGGAGAGGTCTCTAGACTGATTTTGGAGGAAAGACAAAAAAGAAAATCAGGAAGTGGATCTTTAAAAACATGAGGCCAACTCTAATGTGTCTGATATTTTAACTTTTCATATAAATGAGCGATGCCCAGCCTTTTCTGCAGTAAGTTTTGATGCCTCTGATACAAAATCCAACAGAGTGTTTATATTATTTCACATAAATACATCTTAGCGCTGCTTTACATGCAACAAGATCAATGTCGAGACAGACGTTCCTGCATAAATAAGGGACGTATGAACTTTCAGTATTGACTACAGCACTAGTCTTTCTCTGGAGAATAACCACTAAACTGTCGCTGGGTTTGGGTCGATATAAAGTGTCTCTTCAGTCTCCAAACTCCCCAAAGCAGTGCTCCTCCAGTTGTTTCCACTCCAGGCTTGCAGCACGAGGTCCAGAGATCGATGCCTGGTCTGGAACAGGTTTTTCTGTGGAGTTTGGAGTGTTTAATTTAGCTTAAAAGACAATAGTAACTGTGCGATGATAAACTGGCTCCTCTAGAGTAACACACAGGGCACCGTCTTTGTGATTTCTTTCATGTTTTGCTGATGCTCCAACATCACAGGCCTGGTTTTCACTCATCTTCTCATTAAAAAGTTGGGAGCAGTGTTTGACTCAGTAATGGGCCTCCTGCCGATGTTTAACCACGACTGCTTTTGTAACAACGCGCCGCTGTGTTGTCACTTTCCCCATTCATCCTCTTTTTTCCGGCTTCACCTTGGAGAATTCCCAAAACGTTGTTCGCCGCTTTTGTTCGACACAAAACCTCCACTTTCCTTTTTTTTTCCAACATATTCCCTGTGATTGTGGAATTGTGTATCTCAAAGTACTGCAGGCAAAGGCATTTCCATCCGAACATGAGAGCGCACAAAAGCAGCAATTGTTGGGAGTCTAATGGGAGCGTTAAGCACGGCAGCGCAGCCATCTTTTATCTTGGGTATTTACTGTTAGAACCAGCAGGATTTTGGAAGCAGAGGGGAAAAAACTCTTTTTCCAATTTTTTTTTGATCCGTGCTGCGTAGCTTTGCCTTTCATCTTCGGGTGCTCTTAACTAAACGGTGCTGCGTTTGCAGAGAATCAAAGGCAATGATTAGAAAGAAAGTACTTGCCAAGTTTGAGGGGAGTAAAGCAAGAAGGATATATATGAGAAGTAACAACATAAAACGTGGATGAAATTGTTGAAGAAAGTTAAATTTACAATCTCCACAAAGTTGTGTGCGCCGCAGGAGCTCGGGCCTCCAGCAGCTCCTCTCATCGCCAGCAGAATAATCCTTTCTTTGTTCACAAAAACTCAATTGTTGACTTTAAAAAAGCAGCGTGTTATTCCACCATTTCAGCATCTGTAAAAGCCTCCAGCGCCGTGTGTCTGTTTGTTCTTTCTGCACGTTTTTCTTTGTGTGTTGTGACTGATATCTATTCACCGCGAGCAGAAATGAAGGGTGCGTTCACTTGTTTTCTTCTGTTAAAACATCTCAGGTGCAGCTCTATTGAAATGTAATTGTCATGTGAATAAGAGGTTGTGAGCAGGACTGTCACAAAATGATCAAAAACACACACCTGACAGCTTCCTGAGGGCACAAAGAGTGTTGTGTGTGAATAAAGGGAATAGATAAGTCCTTTTGATGACCAACGGTGAGAAGAAAAGCTTGTTCAGGGCTAAAAGACGTCGAGGGGAACTGAATAATATCTGAAATTCATCAGGATAATGGGATGAATGTGAGTGTGAATCCTTTTTTTTGCCATGTTTGCTTCTCTGTCAGGTCTGGTAAGTGTACAGTAGCTTTAGAAAAACTACATTCATTCTCTTCTTCAAAGAAACTGTGGATCCTGGACAATGACCTGTAGGTCTCAGGGCTGACAACCATTTATTCTTATATTCACATTGACATTAGGGACACTTTCGACTGGCCATTTGAACTATAAATGTGTGTTTTGGGCGTTGGGAGGAAGCCGGAGCGCTCGGAGGAAACAAAACAAGTTCACCTTATCCTCGTCCTGTTTATGAACACAGAAATAACACTGATTTGTTCTGTTCTTTACTGAATAAAAACAGAGTGCATCAAACATATTCTGTAAAACATATATAAAAAAACACATCCCTAAAGGTACTGCTGCCTTACTATAGGTCCTGGTCCTGGTCCTGGTCTGGTCCTGGTCCTGGTCCTGGTCCTGGTCCTGGTCCTGGTCCTGGTCCTGGTCCTGGTCTGGCCCTGGTCCTGGTCTGTTCAAATAATCCAGTAAATCCATGTCTTTTTGTATTTATTAGCGAGCTCTAATCTCACAGAGGTCTGTTTTTTATGCCACACATGTTAAACTCAAGGCCCTGGGGCCAAATGTGGCCCTTTGCAATGTTTTTTATGGCCCTTCAATGCATTTGGTACAGTACTATTAATGGGACTTTACAAAAGGCACTGAACTATTCTAAAGATATGGAATAGGGAACAATAGGTTTTTTTTTATTTTTTTTATTTTAACAGGTTTTAGTCGGATTTGAGCCAGTTTTTGTTGGATTTCTCACCGTCTTCGGCCCCTGAAATGACTCTTATTCACTGGTGTGGCCCCTCACTACTTTGAGTTTGACCCCTGTTTTATGCATTAGCCTCGCAGCTTCAGATTTTGTTGAAAACAGATTTAACGAAGTCAGTCAAGTCAGTAAACTCGTTAACCTTCAACAGGAAACAGTCACAGGTCAGAGTTCAACTCCAGGCCCGGCATGTTCTCCTTGAGCTGGGGGGGTTTCCTCCAGGTACTCTGATTTCACCCACTAATATCTAAACATGCTGGGTGCCCCCTACTGGTGGCAGCCAACTATACATTTCCTCATTGGGATAATAAAAGGATAATTCAATCAGAAAAATAAATAAAGCATGAATCACGTCAGGTTCAGGCGTTCGAAATCATTCAGATTGAGCTCCAAGTTTCTGTTTACTTTATTGTGTTTATGTTTTTAGTAAATCCCTTTGTGAAATAAATATGTGAATATTATTGTTTTTGTTTTGCGTGAATTAACTGAGGATAGACCCCATCACGACAAGGACAAGAGATAATGGATGAATTAATGAATAAATGGATTAACTAGACAAGTTTACTTTAAGACAGCCATGTTACTAACATTTACAACAGATACTGAACCCCTTCTTCTGATTTAAGCTAATGACATTCACATTTACACCCATTTAATCATATTTCAGACTCCAGTGTTGCCTGCTCAGATCCAGAAGCTCTCCTGCAGCTCTGGGTCGAGTCAATTTTCCCCGTTCGTTTCATTTTGAAATCTCAATCTCTTGACCCAGAAACGACCCAAACAACCCTTTACAGTGGGTTACAGTCGGCTTCGTCCCGCTCATGCTTCCGATAAGGCTGCGATTACACGGCTAAGTGCTGGAGCGGTAGCGTGAAGGAGCCCCCAACCTGAGGCGAGCTTTAGCTGAATGTCAATGGGGATCGGGGGCATTAATGCGGGCCGCGGGGGTCGAAGCAGAAGGTCAAAGATTTAGCGAGTCAAACCTTGCCGTGTGAGAGAAAAGACGAGCGGGCGATGCCGAAGTGCCGTTTCCCTCCCGGCGCTGCCCCTTGATGCTAATCCCCCAAAGCTGTTTCTGGCGAGGATTAGTGCCAGCGAGAACAAGGCTTAGAGTTCTCCGCCGGGTCGAGATGAGAAATCGAATACAGGTGCTTCTGGAGCGCGATGACTTTCTCGTGCAATATCATGCGGCGGGAAGTGCTGCAGCTGCGAGTACATCCTTCAGGGCGATATTTGTGGGAATTCAGGCCAATGCTGACTCGAGCAGAACAGAGGAAAAGAAAGCAGTGAAGGCTCAGTGGAGGCTCTAACCCAGAAATCACAAAGTTCTTCTGTTTCAGAGTGTTCACACTGACGACGGATTTGGAGTTTTAGTTTTGATTCCTGACACACATCGGTTTGTATTTGTTTTGTAGCTTGATATGAATGATTTAAATTAAGGAAATGGATGATGAATCAGTTTTCTGTGAAGGATACAACAGGAATTAAGCTAAAGATTAAATCAAAATCGTTTAAAAGCGTCATGTGACACCATTCGAGCGATTGATCGTCAGGTTTACTCTCGTCTTTTACCTGAAACAAACACCTCTGAGATATTTCATTTAAACAGACTCTGAATCTATTTTCTGCCAGTGTTTATCAAACTGTGGCTTCGACCTCAGATCCATCAGCGCCTGCTTCTGGTCACGACCTCTGACCCCAGGTTTTGTGAGTAAAACATGAAACTGTCTAAACCGTGTGAATGACAGATGTATTTGAAAAAAGAAAGAACCTGTCGCTAAGTGTACTTTAAAACCTTCAAAAATGACAAATTGATCCAAATCATCCAAGAGAAATGTGTTTCTTTTTATCAATGCAGTCTAGACTTTTAAATATCATCGATCCATGTTAAAGTGAAAATACACTGTCTCTGCTCATATTTTCACGTGTCACTGTTTCTATAAAGTGAACCAAAGTGATCACCAAATGAGGCTTTGTTTGTTTGTAATCATCTAGTTTTTAGAAGAACTTTTGTTGAGTTTTAATGCATTGTCCACTTGCTTTTGAGATAAACTGGAGACGATGTGAACCCAGACTTTAAAAATCTGGGGTCTAATAAAGAAAGTAAGAACATTTACAGAGTCTCTAAAGTTGATTCTACACTACTCTCGGCAGACGACAGGTTTGAGGTTTGAACAAATGCTGTTACGGTTACGTTTATGCAGAGAAAATAAAAATAAACACACGGAGATAAGAAATAAAAGGATTATAATGGATGACAAACTGAGCTCTTCCAGTGGGACGTATCAAAAGTGAAGAGGAGACAGAACGGACAGTATTTATAGGACATTTTTGGGATGATTTTGTGTAATTATACATTATATAATATAATATAACCATAGGGACCGGTATATTTATTTTATTCAATGAAAATGAAAATAAACAACATATCAGGTGTTGAAACTAAGATATTGTTCCTTTCATGAAAAATAACATAATAGTTTTGAGTTTGATGGAAGGAACACAACTCAACTAAAGTAAATGGGACTAAAATAAACACCTGGAGCAGCATTTGGGGCTAATTAGTTGAAATGGAAACAGGTCAATAACATGAATAAGTATAAAAGGAGGATTTTTAGATGTAAAGATGGACAGTGGTTCAAAAATCTGCAAAAAAATGTGGAACAATTTTAGAAAACATAAAATTGCAAAGAGGTGAGTGAGAGAACAGAAGGAAAATGTAAATGCATTAGGTTCATTGCACAAAGTTATTCCAAACATTTGAAGATCTTCTAAAAAAGCTCCTCAAATCGTCCTGTTTTTAATGTAATCACAGAAAAAACAGACCAAACTTGACCAAAACCAGACAATGTAAGTATTCAATTCCTCTTCTCAAGTAAAAGTGTAGATAAAGAAGTAGAATATCCTCAAATAAAAGTAAAAGCATCACATTACATTTCTTACTTAAGTGAAAGTATTAACGTGTAAAAGTAAAAGAATTTGACTCAGCTTCAACAACTAAACATAAAATTGATTTAATTTATTAAAAAAGGTAGGTAAACATTTATGTACAACTTTAACTTTTAATTTAAGATGTTGCACATTTACAACAATTTTAAAAACTTGTACTTGTAAAGCCAATGTAAAAATGTAGTGACGTAGAAAGTGCAGATATTTGCTTTTAAATGTAGTGGAGTAAAAGTCAAAGTGAAAATTTAACTTAAGTACAGTAAGTATTTTTACTTGGTATCACTGATGTAATCCCAGACACACTCGATGATATTTTTAAAACATAAAGCATATCTTTAAACATTTTAAAGCATTTTTCCTGCACAAACAACACTGGTTCGAACCCTCAAGCAGCTTCTGTCCTTTATCCCTCTCTGTCTCTGATCTCAGTTAGTTTTGCCCTTGATACAGTGGACTTCTGAATGAACGTAGTGCCTTTGTCTCTCAGAGAAACAGTGGAGGATAATGAGCCGCTCTGTTTGTGTGCGATTTTTAATTTTCGTCCTGATGCAGCAGATCTCACCTCCGCACGTTGTACATTACACCGAAATACACCGGCTCTGCTCGTCCTTGTTGGGGATTATTTTCTGTCAGGATTGGGTGTTTATTTTATTTCCGTGCGGCCAGCTGGTGCTCCGTTAGCGCGTCCCTCGGGTTCGTAACGCATGGCAGCGTTCACCTGTTCGACTCCGGGAGACGTATCGCCCCCGTCGTCGCGGCCCGAAGACGGATGAGGAGCAGAAAACGCTGCAGCGGCGCTCCTAAAGGTGACCCCCTCCTCTCCGACGACACTCCAACACGAGGTCGGGCCGACGGAGGTGCCTTTGAGCAAGGCACCGGACGCACCAGGGCTCCCAGTGGAGACGCTCCGTCCCACTTCTATACCAGCTTCTATAATCAGCATGACCGAGCAGTATGGGCCCGAACTAAGGTCACACATGTTTGGAGCTCAGGACCTGCTAGAAGATAAACTAACATGCAAAATGTAAGTTTAGAAAAGAAGAAATGAACTAAAAATAAACAGTACAAGATTCTGGACATAAACAGGTCTAAAGTGAGTTGAGTTCAGTTTAAATTAAGAGCTTCTTGTTGGACTTGAATGGGTCTAGGGCAGTTTTAGTTTTATTTCATATGCTTTAAGGTGTTTAAGTTGGTCTTTGAAAGGTTTTCATTCATTTCTAAATGGTTTCAGTTGGAAATTAAAAGATTTGAACCTATTTTAGCTGGACTTTAATTGCCTCAAAGTAGTTGGACAAAATAAAATGGATTATGATCTAAAGGTGCTCTCTCTGGTGGAGGATGATAATGTTGGTTGGCAGCTGTTAAGAATAAACACTAGCTTTGTCATAAAAAAGTATTACATTTGATAAAGTTGAAAATGACATGTTTATCATAAGAAAAAGTTGTAATTTCTATGTTTTGTGAGGATGCATCGTCCAGCTGGCTGCAGTATTTAGCTCCAACTTTTCCAAAGCGGACCACTAACTTGCGACTGTGAAGAACTCAAAACCAAGTTTCCCATAAAGTGGTCCGGCACACTTTTTGGAGACGTTATAAGTAGTTTTGGTTAAAACACACCACAACACTGACCCAAACTGAGCTGCTCCAGTGGAATCGATGTTTGAGGGGCTTTTACGTAAAATGTATTTAGTTCTAACATGTTTGTTGTGAAAGGAGCTTCACTGTATTTGTTATAAACTCCAAAGAGCGCATCCAATTTTTATTTTTAAGTATTATTTTATTTCATTTGTGATATTTTCCCATATGTAAAAAGAGACAATAAATAAATTCAAACACCACAATACTAAAATAACTAACAAAACCAAACACACACAAAGTGAGCAGATCCAGAGGCATTTACAGATTATATTATGTTCATGATGTTCGTTTCCAGTGATACCAAGAATGGATCCAAAGTGAATTTGATTCTGGTGTGGTTCCCTGCTCATTTTTATCGTCTGTTTTTCCTCCATCTCTCAGTGTTCCCCTTTTGCAGCACGGAGCCAAAGGCCACAACCCATCAGCCTCTCGTCGATACCTGATAACCTTTGTCCGAGCCGCGCATCTGAGCAAATAAACAACAACGCGATCGATGACATCCCGTTCGATGAAAGCCAAAGTGCAGCATTACAAACCCCGCTGTTCTTTAACCGCAATTAGCCGAGTCCTCGTGACCACGCCCCCCGCTGCGGAGCTGCCAATCACGGCGCTTCCCGTCCGTCCGTCGTTAGCGAGCGGTGGGCGGCGTTTGTCGTTAGCGTCCTCATTAGCGAGCAGCGGGGCGTCTCATTAACCAGCTCCGGCGGCGGCTAAGTGACCTGTCTTTATGTTCACCTGGCAATTTGTTTGTTCTGCCTCGACATCGGCTGCCTTTTGTAACTGGGCAGCAACAGGTTTCTCTTTTTCCCGTTTGTTGGGCTGACAGCTTCGCCGCAGATGAGTCTCGGCGCGATTGAAGTGTCAATTGTCAAAGGGAATTACGTCAATCAAAAGTTACTGTGGGTGTTGTTAAAGAGTGAGAGGACAAAAGGCGACAGAATGACCCCCAGAGGCTGCTTTTGTTCATAAAAACTTCAAAAACTAGAGTTAGACAAAGCAAATGTCTGATGGTTCTTTTGATTGTGTCAATTCTAACTTGAAAACATCAGCCAATTAAATTACCTTGTGGATGTTCAGTCAAACGATGGATGTAAAGAGGCTCTTTTTCCTTCAAGCACTTTTCTGCAGCAGGTTATGTCTTTAGATAATGACCATTGCTCTTCTGTCTTGTGATCTGTTTGTGATCTTCTGTCATAAACATAGGTAAATACACACAAGCCTTCTTCAGACCTTTACTAATATATACACTGCTGTTTCCTTGTATTTTTGCATGTGTCACACTGAAATGTTTCAAATACATATAATTATTAGACAAAGATAACTCAAGTAAACACAAAATGTTTTTAAGTGATGATTTTAGGGGAAAAAAACAAAGTAACCAGGTATGTGTAAAAAAGTAATTGCCCCCTAAACCTAAGAACTGGTTGTGCCTCAGCAACAATAACTGCATCAAGTGTTTGAGTCTTTCATATCTCTTTGAAGGAATTAGGGTCCAATCTTTTCAAAGTCAGGCCACAGCGTCTCAATCAGATTCAAGTCCAGACTGTGACCATATTTACATCATTTACATGTTGGGACGATGTTTTTCTGAAAAGCTCTGTTACTTTTACTCCAGATGTAACGGGACACACACTTTCAAAAACAACTTTTGTCTCGTCCGAATATTAAAAGTCTTGGGAATCATCAAGATGAAAAAAAGAACATAAACCGCTTTTATATTCTTTTTGGTCAGTGGCTGTTATTGCCGTTTTTGCCCCGACCTTAACTGAGACAAGTGAGGCCTGCAGGTCTTTAGATGTTCTTGTGTTTTTTTGTGACTCTTGTGATAATGTGTCTCACTGTGGTTTGATGGAGTCCTAAAGCTTTAGAAATGGCTCTGTAACCCTTTCCAGACTGATGTCAGTTCTCGTTTGTTCCTGCATTTCTTTGGATCACAGAATTATGTGTTGCTTTCTGAGATCTTTTATCCTATTTCTCTTTGTCAGACAGGTTCTGTTTAAGTGATTTCTTGATTCTGACAGTTCACACCTGAGTTTGGCTCAAGAAATTGAACTCAGCTTTCCAAAAAATGTGATTAATCACAGTTCACGATTTAACAAGGGGGGCAATTACTTTTCCACATAGGGCCTAAGAGGTTTGTATAACTTTTTTCCCCTTCGTAAATAAAAACTGCACTTTATTTCTTTAAATTATCTTTGTCTAATATTTAATTTTGATGATCTGAAACATTTAAGTTTTACAAATGTGCAAAAAAGGGGGCAAGTACTTTTTCACAGCACTGGATTGCCTATAATATAGTAATATTATGAAACATAACATTTTATTTGTCTCCAGATGGCGCAGCAGCCTAGATGCTCTCTCATCTGAATGGAATTTCTCCCTGTGAGACAATAAAGTATTGATTGATTGATTGATTGATGTCAGGTCTATCTCATTTATTTTATGTTTTGTGCCATTTTACATCAAGCAAATACCCAATAAGTGAAGATATACAGTAAACCTCCAACTTTCAGACATAAGAAAGCATCTGAAAATAATAAATATTATAAATATAGCAGTAAACATATTAAATCTACTGTAAGTATCATCTTTTACAGTCTTCCTTGAACTCTTAAACAAGCCAACGATGAGCTGCTGCACATTTCTTTTTGTGCAGAGCCTGGACGGAGTAAAAGACGCCAAGTTATGACAATAATAATAAACAAAGACCGTGACTTGACAGGGATTTATGAGTCTATATCGTCCTGAAATGACAGCGTGACCGTCAGGACAGGCATAAATACAGAGGAGGCTGCACAATGAATTACACGGGCCGTCCATAATGGGAATGATATGCTTTTATATTACGTTCCAGTCAAAGACGTGTGGCACATTGTCACAGTGAGCTTGTGTTTGTAAAGCTGAAGACAGACTGGCAACATAATGAGGATTCTTCTTAATGAAAAGATAATGGGATCTTATTTAAGCTGTTCACAAATGACTGTAATTAGAAACAATTAATGGTATAGAATACGGTGAAAGACAAAAAATGGGGCATAATTTCCAGTTTTTGCAACACACCATCATTTATTGAGTCTGATCTGCATTAACTTCACACTTGTATTGTTTAGACATTAAATATTTTGGTTAGGTTCAGAACAATGATTTGGAGCAGAAAAAACTTAGATGAATGTGGTTTATACAAAATGCAGCCTCTTCTAAATTCAGACAGGCGTAACTTTTTATTGTGATGGTTACAGGACGCACAGTGTTAAAATGGAGTTCAGGCCTTTTAGGATTTTAATAGATGAGAATGATCAGTCCACAGCAGGATTTTGTCCAATCACAGCTCACTTCAGGTAAAAAGGAGCGCTCCCATTGGTCGACACTGATGTCAACAACGAAGGAACAAGGAAATAAACCAAGGAAATGGGTTATTCTGTTGGAAATATGTCTTATTTTACAGAGAAACAGCTCAAAAAAGATAAAAATAGAGAAACGGAAGCAAATTAAACATGGATAAATGTTTTCATTGATAAACTCCAAAGATAAAAGTTTAAGGTCGGCTCCAAAATTCGATTTGATGTAACATATTAGTATTTTGTGGTGAAAAATTAGTCCATTTTACCTTTTTTTAAATAAAAGAAGCAGAAAAGGAGGAGAGTGGAGGAGATGTAAGCGACCATTTGTAGTATAAACAATATGATGTTGCTCTGATTGGATAAAATGACCTGGTGAAAGGTGGTTACTGTTGTTTTTTTAACTCTAAATGGGAGATCGGGTTTACGTCAACCTTTGAGAAAAGCTTGTCCCATCATATTTATCAGTGATTAGGTCAGTAGTTTTTGCAGAACTCGCTCCAGACTAAAGTAAGAGAAACTCAAAGTCACAAAACAAAACTGAGCAGTCATCGTTTTAGTCCAAGGCTGTGTTTTTTTTCTTCGAGGACAGGACTGTTGTATTCGCTGACAGCATGAAAAAACGTTCCTGAAAGTGATTCTCCACGAACTCCTCTCCCATTCATGTTCGAGAAACGTCTAACAAAGATCCATGTCGGCAACAGTTAGAGGAATAAAAGCTGCTTCTCCGCCGCTTTCCCTTCCTTCCTGCTTCGATGAATGTGTATCATTTCCTTTCTGCCTCTTTCCCATCAACCTGAAATACTGGAGAAAAAGAAGAAGAATGTGTGAGACAGCGCTGGCCGTTTATCCAGCACACCGGCGGCGAGCGTCCATGAATAAGACTCAGAGAGAGAAAAAAAAAAAAGGGATCCTATTTCAACTCTGCGGGAACATGACAGAGGAATAAAAGCAATACTAAAGTTCAATGGGCCCTGCAGATTTCCTTCCACATGCAATTTGTCACAAGCAGCGAGGTCCATCCGCCGCCAGCGCTCGTCCCCCGGCGCTCTACTGTACTCCCACAATGCCGTATTGTTAGAGCGGCCGAAACAACCACCTCCGTGTATTTGTATGAGCGTGGGGTCTTTGTCAGAGCCGAGGGCCGGAGTCATACGTTAAAAAGAGGAAGTCTGCAGTAAATCATCGACTCTTCGCAGCGAAAAGAGGGATAGTGTGGGTTTAGGTCCACTCCGCTGGGGTTAGGCCTTTTTCATGAAAGTAAAATAACCTTTGAGCTACATACAGGCCACCAACTGACCACTGGAGCTGGATTTATTGGTGGGATTTTCCTGATTCCAGCTTGGATCAGTTTTCACTTTCCTGCTTTACAATATCAACACCAGCTACTACTGCTACATTTATGTAAGAGAATGGTACTAATAAGATACTGGTGCTTTTGTACTGTGTAATGTAATGTAATTTACAATAAAAATGCAAAACCTTCATGTTCTACTTCTTGATTTTCTTTTTTTGTCCCTGTCTCAGACTCTCCTCCAAAAGCAGCCTAGGGACCTCTCCTGCTTCTCTTTTATTAAAAAATAAAACCAGACCAGTTTTTCCTCCAAAATACTAAACCATTTGACCAAACTGAAGTTTAGAGTTTAGCGTTAGCTTAGCTGTGACTTCAGCGTCAGGACGACAATTATCTCCTCCTCGTTAAACATTACGTGATTGAATTGACAGTATTTATCTGTGTTTTACGTTGTCTCCCTTTTCTCTGTTGATGCTTTTCTTTTTCAGCTGTTTCTCTGTTAAAGACATATTCAGCTGAAAATACACTTTATCTGCAGCTATTAAACTTCCTGGAACGTCATGTGACAAGTGTCGACCAATGGGAGCGATTCCAAGGTTTTCTGTTCCTGAATAGAGGTTCTCATCTATTACAATCCCTTAAAATAAACAGGAGATGGATCAGAAAGGCTGTTTTTACACAATAGATTGCTCCAGTTGAGGGTCATGTGACTGGAGACTGTCCCAACACTCTTGGCCTTTAGTCGCGAGGTTCATATTATTGCTGTTGTTAATGGTAAATGCAATCATCAAAGCATAAACAAACAAAGTTATCCACTGTCCTAAAACGACCACTACAAAGTCAGTCCTGTTTTCAAAAATCCAGTCTGGTAAGCCTCCCTCTGCTCTTATATAAAAGCCCTCCACTGTGCACCACGGTTTGAAAACTCAAAAATTTGTTGCTTTCAGAAAGAGGAACCACTGTGTGCTGTGCTGCTTGAGGTTCGCTGTCAACACTTTACGATGAGTCTGTACTAATGGTCTTTGGGGAAAAGGCTTCTGGCACAAAATCCCACTGGGACCAAACGGGAGCCGCTCTGAGTCTGCCTCAGAGTTTCACCTCCATTAAAACATCCACAGATTCAAAACGCCATTAAAACTCTGAGTGGCAGCTGGGTCAGCACACACAGAGGCATGCTGGGAGATGGAGTCAGCTCAAACTCATCTGAAAGGAGAATATAAATCAATATGAAAGCACTTTTTGTCACTACACTGGGTGAGATCCAAGATGGAGACACCCTGACGCCAAACATTGAACTTTTACGATGAAACTAACAGCACCTGCACAGGACCACGACTCTGGACAAACTTCAAAACCTCATCGATGACTTCTTCTAAAATCTGCGCGTCAGGAGTCGTCCACAGAAGCAGCTGAAGAGAGACTGCTCCAAGGAAACAGACAATCATCGAGGTTTGTTTACTCGAATCAATCGACAATAAACTCTGGTAAATATTCTACACAGACATCAAAGAACTTAGAAGAAGTCTGGAGTACAGCCGGTCTTCAACTGAAACTCTACAAACAGAAAACAAAGACCTCAAACCGGCCGTTATTTATTTATTATTTGTGAGTGCTGCAGTAGCTCACCACTCCCCCTACTGGTACAAAATGATACAGTACAGTGACCTCTTTAGCATTACTCTAATGATATTTGAGCAGATTGCAGAATATTTCTACCTAAAACTACTCTCAAATTATTGAGTTTTATCTTGTATTTCTCTCAGATCACTTTATCCTACAGTTATTTCGCTGTAACTCTGACTTTTTGATGAATCAGGTTGGACTAAAGCGGGGGAAGCCTGCAGCTGGAAGTCTGGAAATTAAGGTGCCGAAATACACCTAAAGAAGCATTAGATTAATTCACTGCGGCGCGCTGTAATAAATCAGCTCATGGTATGTACAGCGCAGCTGAAGCCGAGAGAAAATAACCCTAAAGCTGCTCAGCTGTGGAACAACGTCAGGAAAAACGTACAGGCTATTTTTTATTTCTGTGTGAATACATACGCTGTTGCTTACAGTAGGACTTGTTGCCTAAAGGAAGGATTAAAGACAAATTCATAAGACTTTTCTACAGACACTGAACGCCTCACTGTGTTTCTCAAATAAATGTTGAAGTTTAATTGTCTGTTGCTCATAATTTCTGCCTTAAAAGATAATGCTTTGAATCCATCTTAATAAGAATGTAAGAATTCATGAGAATGTTTTTTATTATATTTTATTTTTTAGATGAAAAATGAATATACCAATGTAATAAAATAATTTACTTTTTAATTATTACTTTTTATTTTTTTTTAATGCAGCATATTACAATAATAATGCATTTTGTAATACAAATTGATTTTATTTTTTAGAGAATTAATATACTCTTCATTTAACATAACTTTCCAGAATAATTCATCTTTAGGAGCCCTTAATGTTTTCAGAGTTTCATAAAACACTTTATATATATTATCTTGTAATTATGACATATTAAGATGGAGAGTGTAATTTTGGACCTTTCTCTGATATTTTATTTATGTCGTCTGGAGGCAAAAACAGACTGAAGATCACAATAAAAACAAACAAAAATAACAAAAAAAGATCCGATGGTGACTTTCCTCTAAAACACAATTAGTTCAGTCATATTTATGTTAATAATGAAACATTAATGCTTCTCCTCCAGCAATGCTTAGTTTGTTCCGTTTATACAGTTTGAACTGATTTATTTAATGAATGCCGCCCATTACTAATGCTGCTAATGGGGCCTTTTTGTAGACTCTGCGATGACCTTTTGGGATTAAATAGGTTTAAAGCCATTAAAGTTTTATGAACAGAACATTAAACATTTTGACTTGCCTCAGTATTGTTTTATTGTTGACGTTTTTACTGTAAATTAGCTCTGGATCTTCTGTTGACCTGGTCTTATTCTGAACATAGAGTGTTCAAAGTCACATACTTTTGTTTTGTACATAACACCACCTTCTGTTTGATTTGTTTTGAGTATGTTGTGCAGTAGTTTTAACATGTATGAGATCTCCTTATATTAAAGTCATCGTATTCCATTGCCTCCTACAGAAATACTTCTTTTTATCCTTTTCTTTTGGATTTAGAAGACCTTGGTGGTATTTTTAATCCAGTATTCATCCATGAATAGCAGAGGTCTCCAGTTTCCTTACATCTGCATCTTCTATTGTTTTAAAACCATTCAAACGAAGGGATCCAAACACTTATGCAACATTTAAACATGGAGTCCCCAAAGAACAAAGCAAGACTGTCCGAAATCCAGCAGAGGATAAGTATCAGGTTGAAATGGAGGCTGGTGTTTCAGAATGTCAGCTTTAAAGGCTTCAGGAACCCCCCCCAGAGTGGGACCCTCCCTCGGTTTTGTCCCGCCGTCATCGACTCAGCGCCTCTTATCTGTCTGTCTTTAGCCCAAGTGCTGATTAACTCCACAGAGGCCTTAAATTAAAGCCTCCTCTTCCCCTCTCGCTGCAATCACTGAGTCCTTCCTGAAAACAGCAGGTTTGATTTGGAAATTCAAACCCTCAGGCCTCTTGACATTTTGGTTTTAGTCTATTTCTGTCTCTGGATCTTAATAAACATCTGATGTGTATTGTTTTAATAATCTACATGCCTAATTTAAGGTTTTTAAAAAGACAGGCTTTCACTTTTTGTCTTTTTAGAACTTTAAATCAAAAATGAAGAACCAGTGTGTGACGAAGTGAGTCCAAACTTCACTGATCGACGAGACTCAAACTATATTCAATACAGAACTGAACTCACACTCATCAGTCCAGTTACAAGTGTTGCTAATGAGCTGCACAAACATGTCCCGGGTTTTGTTTATGTTGACGTATTAGTTTACATTTCTTAATTTTCCAAACACGTACATTCATTCATTCAGTTAAAATCACACTTAATCACATCTAGTTTCATTATTTTCTTGTTCTGGTCAAAAGCTTCTTTGTATTTGATGTTTGTTTGGTACTTACCTTGTCCTTTGTTGAAGTTAATTACCTGGAAATGTTTGGGGAGGAGCCGCCCAGCAACTTCCTGCTTTATACTGATGATGTCACTGATGACATCACCAGCAGCTACCATTTTGAAAGTTTTCTTTTTCTTCTTTATGATGGTGTTTGGTTGTGTTTTCTTCATACAGGTGAAGAGATAGAATAATGGAATGAACATGTGGGTGCAGTCCTAGTGCACGGGGAAGGAAGTGTGTCTTTTAAAAATGTTTATATTGGTTCAGCCTTGTGGACCAGGCTGAGTGATAGGCCTCTGTATAAACGGCAGGTGTTGTGTTCAGAGACAGGTTTGAGTCAGACTGTGATGCACACAAATGTAAATATTGAGTGGCACTGTAAATAAATTTCAACTTGGACATGACTTGCTGCCTCTGAGCCCTGTTTCTACGACTGCTGCTGCTCAGACCTACACTACATCAACAAAAGATATTTCTATTTATTTCACCAACATCATCTTAAAAGTTATTTTTGCGTTGCATGTTTTTAAGGAGTCCTGATGTTCTCTTTATTCATCAAAATTGTCAAAGCAAGTGTTAGCGATGTATCATGTGGGTCTATAAGACACCCAGACCCATTTACTTAGGTGGAACTGGGTCTAGAACCCCTCCCATTCACACATATTTCTATCAAAATCAATCCAATCTCATAACCATTTATCTAAAATAGGCTGGATTTTTCTATGATTATTTCTTTCCCTGATTGGTTATACATTTTTCAAACTGTTCTGGTCCAGTTTATTCTTTGCTTTTGTTGGTAACACCCTGAATTAAAATAGTTCAATCCATCCATCTCTAAATCCATCTCTTTATATAGAACAGAAAACAATAAAGCCACTTTCAAACCCAAACAAATTAGAAACAATTAGCAGATTATTAGATTCTACTATTTAGTCTCAACCCTAGAACAGATATAATTTCATGAATATTTTAAACATATTGGCATTTTTATTTGTCATTTAGCAATACGAGTAAATTCAGACCTGCACATGGGTCATTTTAGCCAGATTTTGGGTGAGCACCACTGGACTTTGGTATTTACTTGAGCGTATGTGCTGCTCAAATCCACTGTTGTCCTCAGAAGTAAGAGTGAAGGGTAAGATATTAACTAAATATCAAAGTGGTGCGGGGCTAAAATAGTAAATATCCAACTAAAACCTGTTCAAATCCAACTGAAACCTGTTCAAATCCAACTAAAACCTATTGTTTTCTGCCTTTTGTGAAGTCCCATAAAATAGTAGCTACCGAATGTATTTAAGAGCCATATAAAACATTGCATTTGCCTTGAGTTTGACGTGTGTTCTAAGGGATTGTAATAGACGAGAACTCTTTTCAGGAACAGAAAAACTCGTCCAATCACAAAGAAAGTACAATACAGTATTTTTAATTTAAGAGCCTTATGATGCAATGGCTCTAAAACCTCTAAAACAATAGCACACTCCTGTCTTTCGTTGTAAACTCGCAGTTTTCTCTTAAAACTGTTCATATTTTTGGGGTCAGGCTCCGTCAGTGTCCTCAGCCTCGTGTCACGGCGTTGCTTTGTTTAGTTTCTGTCTCTGTCGATAACACACTGGCCGTGGATGAGTACCTCACAGACTTCACACAATCCAAACTCAGCCTTTAAACTCAGGAGCCTCCGTCTACCACCGACTCCACTTTGATGTGAGCCCAAATCACTATTGTGCAAAGATTTTCTGTCATTTAAAGGACCAATTTAGAGCCAAAAGAGAGTGACAGTGAAAGGTGGATGGGCCTTGGGGAGAGACGGCTCAAGACTTTGGCTCGACACCAGCCTTCGAGTCGGGGATAAAAGGCGGCCGGGTTTGACAGTTCCCCGGGAGAGATCAAGAAAAGCGCTGGCACAAACTAGGTAAATACGGGGCTCTCTGTCATGGCGAGCCAAATGGAGCAGAAAAACAGAGCTGGTTTCTGTCTGCTGGACTGTAAAAATGAAAAGTGGCAGACTATTCCTCGAGCCCTGCAGTGATTATGAGGTTTGCAGGTATTTGAATGTTCTTGACTCTGGGGTGAGAAGTGGCGGGATGAAGACTCAAGGTAATGAGACACTGGGACATAGTTATTGGACGCTTTGTGCCATTTACTGAAGAGAAGCCCCAGACTGGTTGCATTTGGACAGATTTAAAAACATTGTATGGAACTGTGTAATGCATGTTTTCTTCAGAGTAAGCTTTACCCAATCACAAGTCAGCCCAGAATCCCTCTATTTCACAGCCATTTCCACTTGATTCGGAACAATCGTAAGCCTTGGGACTCTAAATGGCTTGTTTCCTTCTTTTGTTCAGTTTAGAACAACTTTTTACCTGCTCTGAAGCTGCCAGATGTGGAATTTACCAACATTTACTTACATTTTAAAAGCAGCCAAGTAAAGCAAACTTAAAAATGAAGCTATGTTAAAGTTAAGAGACATAAACATTGTCCATTTGAAGAACTAATTCTGGAAAAAGTGGCACTGGATTGAAAATAATGTTTAGTTGTTGCTTTTTTAAGGTCTCAAAACTTTAGTCTGGCTTTTATTTATTTATTTATTTATGCATTTATTTTTTATTTTATTTATTTATTTTATTTAAATATTTTTTTTAATTTAAATATATATATATTTTTTTTTTGTTTTATTTATTTTACTCTGTTTTATGCTTTTATTTTATACTGAGTGAAATACAGTGAAGCAAGGCCACTATTGTTTTTAAACTCTGGTCAATATTATGTTTAATGCTTTCATTTTGTGAAGCACCTTGAGTTACATTAAGCCGTATGAAAAGTGCTGTATTAATAAAGTTTGAGTGAATGTTTCTATAAATAATGTGTGACTCTTGAAAAGCTGAATAAACATCTGTGTCATCTTTCCCTCAGCAGTAACTACCTCTCTGCAGCTCTGTGTGCGTCCAGGTAAAAGTCCTCCGCTCGATAAAATCCATTTCTGTTCTTTGTCCGCTCTGGGCTCACGGCGACTCTTCTTCTCGAGGTCAGCCGCGCCGACAGCAGCCGTAATGAGGTCAGAGGCCAAGGGTCGCGGCTGACAATAGGCCGAACAAATATTCCTCTGACCCTGAGCCGCGATGAAAGCTGACTCTGAGCCAACAATACGCTGAGGTCGGGCAGAACGGCGGCGGCTCAGGCTCGTATCGCAGAGAACGGGGATCATTTTAGGATTCACTGTTGTATCCGAGGGTCTTTATTCTCATTTCTGACTTACATTTTGCTAATTTGGACCCAACAGCAGTATTTAACAAAGTGTGGTCCTGTTTTTGTTTGTGTTTCCTCGATGCTAGTCACACAGAGCTTGTACAGATTGTTGGAAAGCACACTTTAACCCGAGCGCTCGCCTGTTTAGCCGCCCACTTCCTCTAAACTCTGGTTTATCAGACCAACGAGCCGCTCCGTGGAGTTTACTTTACCTTTCACCTCCAGCGAGCCGTGTGTGGGTTTTACTCAGCGGCTGATAAACCACAGCCTCACTGCTTCTCAGACTGACTCAGAGTTTACTTTAGCAGTGAGCAATGAGGAAATGGTTAAATATCTAATGAGAATATAGTACAACAAAACTAAACAGGAACAGACTAAACTAGACCAGACAAAGACCAAGACTTCCTCCTCAAGGTTGTCTCTTGGCGGTCTGGCCTGTTGTCAGAACATATAACATGTTACATGTCTGTTTATACAACGGAGACCTCAATAGAAAAAGCACAGACAACGATATTCAGTTTTCTGTGATGACTATTTTACACTCACAAGATTTAAAATGAGCAACTCAGTATTTTAAAAGTCCATTAAGTGATTTTTTTTACTGTTGCATTTAGTTTTTCAGTGTAATCACCTAAAGTTTATTGTAACAGGAATCATCTGAAAAAATGAGACCTTAAGACGTGATCTAGTCTTTATAATGAAGGATTTTAATAGATGAGAATGATCAGTCCACAGCAGGATTTTGTCCAATCACAGCTCACTTCAGGTAAAAAGGAGCGCTCCCATTGGTCGACACTGATGTCAACAACGAAGGAACAAGGAAATAAACCAAGGAAATGGGTTATTCTGTTGGAAATACGTCTTATTTTACAGAGAAACAGCTCAAAAAAGATAAAAATAGAGAAACAGCAGCAAATGAAAAGCTAAAGCTAAATAGTATATGATTATAATAGTTCTGTAATGCTGTTAGGTGACTTTTTTGACAATGAATCACACCTTTTAGTTTTGTCACAAGTCTGCTACTAGTACTGTATGTACTTTTACGTTTAGCACACGTTTCACAATCATTGTGTGAAATGCTTATCGGAGTTATAAGTCTATCTGTGGCGTTTTCTTTGACCAAAAATGTAAATATCTATGCACTAAGTTTGTATAACGTTGCTCAAAATGTAGATTGTCCTACGTGTACGTGTAGATTGTCCTACGTGTCTCTAAGCATTAAAAATGAATAAAAATGCTAACTGTGTTCCTTTATGTTCATATTGGATCCCACTGGTCCCGAGTTTCTCCGTGTGAGGATGAGAGAGTCTAATCCCTACTGTACTCTGGCCCGGGGCCGTGGAGGCGTAGAAGCTGCAGAAGAGGAGCCAACGGGGCCGGCGTTTGGTGTTGGTTGAGCCCCACTCGACTCTGACTCAGGTGTGGACCATTCATCTGCGGCTGGACCAGCTCCAGGCCTGAGCCGAGCCGAGCGTGAGTCACAACGAGACCAAACGGCCCCGGGTTCAGTCGGATCCATGCGTCTGGACGAGCTGCAGAAGGTAGTGCAACGAGATGTGATACGGAGCGTTGTTCTGATGTTGTATGTGTGAGGGTTCAACATATCAACAGAGACAAGATACTTTATTTGTGAAATGGAGTCAAAATCTAATCAGGATTTCCCAGGATTAAAAATAATAATAATGACATAATTTTCACCACAAAACACAAGAAAAACAAACCGAAGCAGACATCATCCCAATTATAACGAACGACAAAGGAACAGGAAGAAGATCAGTCTTATTTAACCTGCCCTTTGTTAAGCCAAATCATCTGAAAATAATAATCAATAATCAACCAATCATGAGCCCAAATCATGAGCCCAAACCCCTCCCATCAACAGTTTGGACAATCTCATATATTCTCCTCTTACATATATATAAACCTAATTCTTTCATTCATTTTTGCATAACATAACATTATTTTATCTTTGTACATTAAACTTAATTAAAAAAATAACTTAAAATAAAGAAACACGTGTCGAATTTGAATCAGATGTCAGGTTTTTTTGTTGATTCTGAGCTGTTTGACTATTCTTTTCTATTTTTTCTTCCCTCTGGCCTTTGGAATATGGACTAAATATGGACTATTACTTTGTTTTTGTTTGTTTTTTTGATGGACTAAACTAAGAACTATGAACTTGTCGACCAACCCTTTAAGAATTTAGGAAATTGAACTGTTTTTTCCTGCGTATCATCTTTAAGGAGACATCTTTGTGATTTATGTTATTTATTTCCTAATATATAATACATACTGTTATATTTAAATCTACTTTTTGTTGTTCACCCTCAAGGCTTTTGGTGATATTACAGTCAGATACTAATAATACATCTCTAGCCTTAAAGTAACCTTTATACATATTACTCCATATATTACCAACAATGATGATCTAACGCTAAATGAAAACACTGATAACTGTGTCAAACCCCTGAAAAAGCCCAGAATCTCAACACAAATGGAAAGATGTTCTCTCTGCTGCTGATAAAGGATGCATTCAATAAAAGATATGGCTCCATCTCTGAGCGACGGCGTCTTGTCACTCGTCCCGGCGTCCAATCAATTCCCCATCCGCCGCAATTTAACGTGACAGTAAGACAAATCGGACTTCCAATGTAAAATAATTGAAAGAGACGCTCATTGGCGAGAGTGTGTTCTGCATGGGGCTTAATGCGGTGCGTCGGCTCGTGTCAGAGATGGATTGTGGTGTCACACTCGGGAGATAAGCCTCGGTTTAGTTAGCTCCATCGGGACGAATGAACATTGTAGTCATATTATAGATAAGTGTTTTTATCCGAGTCGCCACCACCGCGCGCTGGAAGGAGCAGGAAGAGGATAAGATGCTTGTGTGGCGTCAAGTGAATTGTAATTGCCAGAAGGATATATAATTGAAAAATTGGAAGAGAGCAAAAAGTCAGCGTCGTAAACAAAAGATGGGAGCAGGATTGGGAGCTGTGTGGTGGGCGCAGGAAAAAAAAGGGATGTACCGTTGAACCGAATCCACTTTTGTACAAAAAAACAAGGTCGTTGGTTGGATGGAAGAGGATTAAATCAACACAAACAGCATTTTTTTTTAGAGAAAAGGCGTCAGATAACCCTATAGGACCCTGCGTTTGTCCAAAAATATCATCTTCTTTACAGTCAGTTGATCTTAGACCTGCTGTTTTTAATCAAAAGTCTGAGGGCAACAAAAAGTGAGTAAAATCCTAAAGAAGACTGGTGTTTTTATTTAAAGTACAAATTAAAGTACAAATGTTTGGAGTAAACTGAGGTAAACCATGAACAACATCAACTATGTAAGGACTAAATCTATCATTAAGTAAAGAAAACAGAACTAAAAAGGATGTAACCGAGACTAAACCTAGCGTTAAGCTAATGCTAAATCTGGGACTAAACCCAAGACTGAACTGGGACTAAACAAGGACTAAACCAGAAGGACCAACCCAGGAGTAAAACAGGTCTAAACCCAGACTTAACTGAGGCCAAAACCAAGAGAAAAATTGGACTAAACCAAGTCTAACTGAACAGAGACTGAACAGAACCAATTAAGAAGTAAACCTGGTACAGACTAAAGTTCTGGACTAAACAGATTTACACCAAACTCTTAAACGAAAGCTTTTATCAGCTCCACTTTTGAACTTTGTCTTTGTCAAAAGTTAATTCACACAATCAAACATTTGTATTTCTTTGATGTGTTTTTGTGTGATTAAATACACTATAAATACATTCATTTGAACGCAAAAATGTCAAATTAAAGCCAATTGAAAGGTTATAGCTGCTAGAAGTAGAATTGAAATCACTGAAAGGCTTCCACAGATAGACTTTCCAAAGAGCAGGTTCTTTAGATGAACACTGGTTTTATACAATTACAAATCTTTCTGAATGTCACAAACAAGAGACAAAAACAGTCCAAACATTTCATATTCCTGGCGTTCTTTGGGGTTTAATAACTTCCTAAAACGCGTCTCCGGTTCAGTCGAACTATCGTCGTGTTGGAGGTGTGTTGTAGTTATATTCGAAACACGACGGAGGAAGAACCAATTTATCCCGAACACGTTTCTAAATAAAACCGCAGCTCTCAGTTTGAACATGCTTTTGGCTGATTTGACAGTTTTTGGGCCGTGTACGGTGCAGATGACTGACAGAGGGAATCAATTTTCCGGTGAAGCCAGAGGGCGAATTCATTTTAGTAACAAAATCTGTGTTAGTCTCACGGTCAAACGGCACCAAACTGGGATCTACATCGGGACGTAGAGGAAACTAGGGAAGGATTTACATTGGTTTTTTGATTTTTAAGGATTTTGCTGGACTTTAACAGTGGTTATGTACCTCTTAAGTCAGCTTTAAATAAAAAGGAACTAAGAAGAACCAAAAAGCAATACATTTTAATCAAACATAACCATTTTGCCCTTGTAATTTCAATCTTTCTACACAATGTAACTTCAGTCTTAACTACATAATGATTTACAAAGCAATAAACTTACTAAAAACCAACAGATCCCATAAACTTTAGCAAACAGTGAGTTCTGACAGAAGGCTTCAGATGCGTTCATTTTATTTTCTCTATTTCATCACAAATATCAAATCTGTTGCACATTTATGTATTTTTTTCCCCTGGCTCCACCAAAAACATTCAAAACAGCAATTCCTCTCGACAAAGCAGAGACTTCCCTCTCCCCAGACAACTCAATAATTAACATTTCCATTAAATCTGTGTCCATACGTCCCTCTTCTTTTCCTCCAAGTGTTAACATAGTTTGTATTTAAAGTGGTTCTCTTTTGGTCTCCTGTCGTCTTCCCGAGGCTCTAACAAATGTTTGTGTCTGACATCACTTCAGCGACGCTCAAAAACCTGAGTCTGATTGGATCTCTCCTCAACTCGACTCCTTTTGATTGAATTTAATCTCCGTTCATTTCTTTATTCATTCATTCTCATTAATTACTTTTTGTTTTTTTCTCTTCATTTTCGGACACAAAAATACGTTGTTGCCGAAAACTACGATGAAAATGATTCGTCAATAAAATAAAAACTGCAGTAGATGCCTGAATCAGTGATGTAAGTGGATAAAACATCATGAAGCTAATAAAAACCCACTGTAAAGACCCTCAGACACCTGTATAAACCTGTATAAACTGCTGGTGCGTGTCCCAGGTTTGGCAGCGTCCGTGTGAACCCCGCGTTGGCTCTGATTGTACTGATTGTAACGAAGGAGGCGGGAGTCACCTGTTCTGAGCCGAATGTCAGCCGCTGACAGAGAGCAGAGAGACACTTAAGATAATTGGCTCCCATCCCTCGCGCCGTCACCTGAGGTAGGAATTAAAATAAGAAATGGCTGGAAATGACTCTAAGCTCTCCCCGCTCCGGCGCTGCATCGTAAATCAGCCGTCAGTCATCGCTCGCCGGCCGCTCGCATGAATCATCTCCTGTCACCTTTTCCCTTTTGTAAAGCGCTGCCATCTCCGTCATTAGCTTTTCTTACGAGAGCCGTGGAAAAGGTGGGAGGACGACGAGGAGGAGGAGGAGGAGGGGGACGCACACCGAGATGATCCTTAGCTGTAATGGATGTCAGCGGTCGCGGGCCTGACACTGACAGCAGCAGGAGGAGGGGTCCGAGCAGGTGGGAGATACACGAGCTGAAGGTGAACCGGGCCTTATTACTTTGATTAGAGCCGAAAAGTCACGTCAGCTTCAACATCTACAGCTTAACCCCTGAACAAAATGGAGGGCTTTTCACTCAAGTGTCTCATTATTTTTGGAGAAACATGTTTCCGTTGATTCCTGTTAAAACCTGCTGGGACTCAATGTGACACTCATTTGGTAAATACACAGGATTTATTTGGGCTTTTGTTCAAATTCATTTTTAACCTTCTGAACCCTGAGCCACTTTTTACTATTTTAATTTCATCTGGAGCTTGTTAAAGATATTCCAACCTTGTGGAGTGGAGTTTTTTGTTTTTTTCCAGACGAGCCTAGGCTAACAAATATATGTTGTTGTTTTTTTTTTATTATTATTATTTTTTACCTGTGTCATCTGAAAGCAAAGGTATATGGGGCGATAAAAAGAAAAAGAAAAACGAAAATAAAATGATAAACTGTCATTGAAAATACACAAAACCTATGAATGAAGAGTTTCTGATGCATAAAACTGTTTGAAAACATAAAAAAACTGAAAAATATGAACACAAGCCACTGTTTCTGACGTCTGAATGTTTATTATATTTAGGCACAATACAAGAACTTGGCAAAACATTCGTGCAACTCTGGACAGGAATAAATGTTGTGACAATGTTATTTTCGTCCAGAGTTGCCTGAATTTTTCTCCAAGATCTTGTATTGAGAGTCTTCTGCAGAACATCCCAAAGATTCTCAGTGAATTAAGGTCAGTTTGATTCCAATAAAACAGAAGAACATCTTTTCAACGACGTCAGGATGAGTCTCAGATGTAGTTGTTTAAGAAATAAGAAACTACTCTGCATCAGCTGCATCCAGTTTGTTTAATCCACGCAGTAATTATTCTCTTTCCTTTGCGTCGTTAAATCTAGATGGTGACATAGACTACTTTTCCACCACAATTTATTCTGAGAAAAATAACCAGATGCTTGTCTGGACAGTGTCTCAATGTGGAGCAGGCTTTCACTGTAATGAGATTGTATCAGCTGTGTATTATAGAAGAAGAAGTGTAAGACAGGTTCACTTTAATTTTGACTGGGATCACATCTTTTTTAACACATTGTAAAATGATCTGTGATTTAATGCACTTTTTACACCATTTGGTACAAGTCTGGACCAAAAACAATTCTCTAAGATAATTATTTACGACTTTTCTTTATTTTAAAAATGTGAAACTAAACATCCATAAACAGTTCTCTGTCTCCAGTGGATGCTAACTTCTGTGTCGGTCCGAGAGGCGGTCCGGGTAATTGGCTCCGGGGTCAGATGAAGGTCGGATCATACTCTCTAAATGAACTGCCCCGGAGGTCAATTCAGACTGGACCCAGACCAGAGCGGCTAAAACGGTCCTGGAGCAGCTGTTTTTATGTGATTAATGTGTTCATACCTGCCCTAACACAAACTGGTCGAAGCGTTGGGATAAAGATGGATGCCCCAATGTCGACCCAACGCTGCTGCGGATTTTCTCATCGTGTCCTTTTTAGAGTTTTGCCTTTGAGCTTCTTAATATATGTGTAAAAATCTTTAGTTTTACCTGGATTCAGTCGGAGTTCTTGGTGGTACTCTGTTATTTTAAAACACGGCCCACAAAAAACACAAACACTGGGACAACTGGTTGAAATAAATGTTAAAATTAAGTTAAAAATAAGAAATAAACAGAAGAAAAGACAAGGCAAAAACAAAGAAAGCAGCTGTTACTGGATCAATCTATAAAGTTTTGTGAAATAGTCACATAAATAACTTCATAAACTATCTTTATAAAACTAGAAGGATTTTATAATGTACTTTACTGGAGAATATTTATACAACACATTTTATAGACAATGTTCCCAAAGTGCTGCACCGAATAAATGTATAAAAGCAATAAATAAATAATCACGAAATAAACTGTGGGGTCAGTCCATTCAACAATAAAAAAACAAACAATAAAATCTTACAATCTATTATTAAACTCTGTGTTCGTGCTTTTTGTTTCTTGTTAAAAGACGTGCTACAGCGTTCTGGACTAACTCAGGTCAAATTAAAGTGACTTAACGACTGCATTAATCTGTTTATAAAGTTTAAAATCAGTGTTTAAAGTGAGGCCGGCTGCAGGACACGCTGCTGTTTGACAATTGGACCTTCTCTTTTTGTGAATCATGAAGTAAATCAGTGTCAAAGTCTGAACTCCACAAAAACACAGTAAAATATAAAAGTCTTTCCTGCACTTAACACTAACACTGTTTAATGAATCTGGATCAAAATGTGTTTTTAAGATGGCAAAACACATTCATAAATCTGCCACTGAGTCTATTTAGGAACTATAACTCATAAAAAAATATATAAATAATGTGAAAAAGGGGAAAAACAACACTCTTCTTTCCAGGTTCAGGTGCTTTGAGGATCTACAGGTATCACATACTGATCCGATCCATCTGGTATTTTAATATTTATCATTTAGATAGATTTGAACAAATAAAAAGAAAGTAAAGAGCTGCACTTTTACCATTATACAGACATAAATATCAACTTAGTAAAGAGTAATTCATTTTATTTATGATTCATTTAATTCATGATTCTTGTCGAAGCTGCTATAATCCAGAGAGAGAGAAATCATCTTCCTCCTTTACTGTTTTTACTTAAAAATAAAATGCAACAGTAGCTTTCCATCAGTTTATAATAAAAGTAAATCTGCGCTGATACTTCCATCTTCCGTATGATCCAATACCAAGGTATATGTCCATTTAAAATCAGGTCAAAGGTAAAACTGCACAATTTTACATTTTCATAGATGTATTATGACCTCAGCAGCAGCAGGACATAGGAGTTATAAAGAGGATTTGGGTTTTGTTTGTGTGAGCTGTCAATATGTCCATTTCTACGAGTGGTCCATAACCCGAGAGGAAGGACAAATGTGACAGCACAAAAAAACACTCTTCTTTTATAAATAACAGCAGCACAACTCATAATTCAAACCTCAAAAGTGATGGAAAAATGATGGGAGTCTGGTGAAAAGCATGATGGACGGTGGAAATGGAGCTTTTTGAATGGTTTTGAATCGAGTCGGCACCTTATAAATCCTGAAACGGGCTGTGGTTTCATCTAAACGCAGTGTCAATAAACTTTAATTGGACTGAAGTGAGAGACAGAAATGAAGAGGGCGAGGCACAGACCTGGAGGCTTATGTAAGTGTCCCCAAAGGTAATTTGCCTGGAGTCGAGCGGCGCTCCCGCTCAGCAGCGTCTGAGTAATCTGCCATTTCAGAGCCATTTTTACCTGATTGCTTCGTCA
>JAWCTZ010000842.1:0-29725 GCA_036850595.1 Rhyacichthys aspro | reverse complement strand
TGAATTAAATGTCAGCGGAAGTGACATTTAACATATAGTTAGATGACAGCTCTTATGATAAAAAGGCTAATCCGACAGAACAGGCCTCAGCTGTTTGTTTTGGTAAAACACTATTTATATGCACAGTTTATTCCACTGAGGCACAAAGGCATTTCAAGTAAATAGTTCTCATTAACTTTGTTTTGAAAATCAGGAGAGGAGTCACCAACGCCAGCTCCACCGGGATTTGACATTAAAAATACGACCGGTTTGACAAAAAAGAAGGTCATAGAGTCTGTGGAGAAATCGAAGATGACACACGCAAAACAATGCAAAGAACAATATGATAAACTTTCACTGCAGCAGGTTGAAAAAAACTGAGTTAAACCTGATCCAGACCAGTTCAACTCAGAGTTCAACCTGATCCAGACCAGTTCAACTCAGAGTTCAACCTGATCCAGACCAGTTCAACTCAGAGTTCAACCTGATCCAGACCAGTTCAACTCAGAGTTAAACCTGATCCAGACCAGTTCAACTCAGAGTTAAACCTGATCCAGACCAGTTCAACTCAGAGTTAAACCTGATCCAGACCAGTTCAACTCAGAGTTTACTGTTGCAGAAACATTTGTAGTGATTTAATTCACCTCTGAGTCTGTTCTTTAACCTTAACTCAACTTCATTTACACCAGAACAATTATTTTACTTAAGTCTTACTGTGAGATACATCAAGAAACAAGGCTTTTCCCCAGAACCCCTCTAGATGGTGCTGTTTTCCCTCCTCAGTTCCTCAGGTCATTGGGTTGTGTTGATGGATGATCATTTTGACTCTATATTTACTGCTTTTGGGAAGTTTCATGATGTTCTTTGCCCCAATTTATGACAATCTTCCTCATTTTGGCTGCGTTCACATTGTTGGGTGTTCATTAGTTTGCACCAAAACAGGAAACGATCCATTTATTTCGATCCATCGGTAAAAAGCCCTGGTCCACAGAGAGTTCACAGCTGCATTAACTGCAGAAGGCAAAAAGATGACATTTTATTCCTCTTTGATGGTGCTTTTAGCGCAGTTCTTATTTGGGCTTTTACCTTCTCAGTGCTTTGTTTGCCCCTCGGCTCAACAAAACAATACTGTTTTGGTTTGTTTTTTTCCAGCTCTCGGGAAACTACACTGACGTTTTTGTCGCCAATTTATGAGTCTCTTCTTGTTTGGATTCGTCTGTGGTTCACTTGAGGTTTGAGTCGTACCAGAGTTCAGTTGGAAGCGCTCTCAGACTCTGTTTTAAAGGAGTCTCGGAGCATGTTTAGTGTCACTGAGGTTCGTCTGGAGCGTTCACATTTATCCAAATAAACTGTATTTACAGCAACCACCAGAGTCTGAACCATAACAAACAAGTGTGAACGCACACGTAAACTATTCCAGAGTTCAGTAGGAACCAAACCGAGACCTGTATAGTTTATTTTTTATAGAAGACTTTTGAGTTTCTTTCTCTGTGTTTTATTTGAGTATCAGACTTTAACATGTTTCAAATGCTACTGTTCTTCTGTGACATTTCATAGCTTTAACCACATCAAAAACAGCAACTGTGACCAAAAAATACGCTATATTCACATTAAACACAAAGAACACATCTATTTAAATATAATTTCAACATTTTATAGCCCTGTTTTTATATAATATGACTTGGACAGCTCACACTAAATTGTAAAAGACAGAAGCAGTTGATGTGACAATAGGTTAAAAGAGAAAACAGTTCAGAACTATATACTATACTTTGATTGATTGATAATAAGATAAAACACATCTATTTCTGGAATAGTTGAACCAACAGACGGACTGGTTTAACTGTTCTTAGAGAAATTAAAATGAGTACGTTTTTAAACACATTTTTTATGACCGACAGCTTTGCATAAATTTGGCTTCATCACAGATTTACTCCCATCACAGCTGCTCAGTCTCAACAGTTTCACTTTCCTCTCGTTAAAACTCATCCACAAAATCTTTTAATATTCAAATCAACCCAAGACTTTGCCTCTGACCCTGCCGTCTGGATGTACAGTATTTGATTTACGTGTTATTTATTCTGTCTAAGCTCCAAAGTTTACACAAACTCCTCTCTGTGATTATTATTATTATATATAACCACGTCTTTAAATAAACAGTGTGTAGTGTTTTATGCAAAGGATGAGCACAGACTTTCTTGCTCTATTTTTAGTTTTTCAATCTCAAAACTGTTTAGAGTCACATCTGTAAAATAATGTACGGCATAAAAACTCAGCATTAAAAGTAGGCAAGCTCGAGAAATGCAGTTTTTAACCTGTATCTATCCATATTTAACCTTTTAAGGCACATTTTAACTGGAGCTTTAAGGTATGGAACACACTTTGGAGTTTTGTATTAGGTTGGGTCTGTATTAAAGACATTAAACGTATTTAAATCAGACTTTCATAAACTTGGATCATTGTTAATGTTGAATCTAAATCAGAGTAAGTCCTGTTTCTGTTTATTCCCATCTTTCTCAACATTTAATTCAAAGCAGTTTCCTCTCATTTAGACTCAATATTTGAGTTTGTACAGGTTCTGCTTGTGTTTAATGCAGTGGAGACGATAAATACAATGTTTAAATTCATGAAGACGATGTTTAAAACCACAAACACTAGCTTTGTCTTCGGTAAAAAGAACGTTTATCCTCTGTTTGAATATGACATTTATCACAAAAACGAGGAAAAACGTTTCTGTTTGTTTTTTTCATTTGCTTCGATGTTTATTTTCCAATCTGCAGTGTTTAGCTCCACCTTTTCTAAACTGGACCACAAAGCCAGACCTGCTCTTGACCCTAAACCGAGGCATCACCAAAGCATCACCACTTTTTGGGAAACTTCTGCCTCCTTTTGGTGAAAATAAGACTTATGTTTCTGGTTAATAACGGTGTGGTGACGTTATTAAAAAGTGTTGATTTGGCGAAAGAGAAAACACAATTATCCCTGTTTTCTTGTGTGTTCAACAAAGATAAAAATGAGAAACTTGTCCCTCTCTGTCCTACTGCCTAAGGTCTTTAATAAAGTCGGCACAAATCAGTGCGTTTTTTAAAAAAGAACTGGAACTAATCTGTAATAATCATGTTTATTTTCTTATGATCACAACAAGAAGGAAAGCAGCTGCAGATATTAATGTAAATTATGTTAAAGTAGACAATTATGCTAACTTTATATGATATATTTATATTATAGTATATTTATTTTACTCTTCAATCGTTAGCTTTTCCATTTTTTCATCAGAACGGTTGCATAAAGAGGAGTAATGGTCATATTCAGAATAATTACAGGTTTTAGCAACATGTAAAATCAGTGTAACCAAAAAAAAAAAGTTGGGCTTTTATTAAATACATGACACGATAATAATAAAAGTGAAGCCCTTGTGGAAGTGGAAACTCAGTCCACTTTAATAAACTATTATCTGACATCAGGAAATGCATGTTGTTTTTTTTTACATAAGTAATTTGTGAACAAGGTTTAACATATTAAGCAATCACCGCACATTGTTACTGACATTTCCCATCGTTCCTGTTCGTATTAAGCACAACGCTGCCTGTTTTTAAGGTAAACATGTGAAAATGTGGACTTTTTATTCAAGACTAGAATTATGCAAAGGTAAAAATCCATGCATTTTAAACTGAAAACACAATGCTGTACACAAATCCTCAAGTGGAAGCCTAATTATGGCGAATAAAGTGCAATCACGCCAAGCCTCGTGCGTCTGTCTCGTTTAAACCATTCAAATCAGTTTCGTATGAATGTGTAATTATTTTTTTTTTGCTGGAGAGAGGAAGAATTGGCGTGGGGTTGTTTTGTGTTTTGGAGGCAGCGTACGTTCGTTTGAGAGTGTTTTCTGTAACTGCAGCCAACAATCCCAAAGACCCCAGCTCTTGTTTTGTGTTTTGTCTCTCGGCGTCGACATCTGTGGTTTCCTCGATGCTGCCGTCAACAAAGACACGTCTGACAATAACACAATGAACTAAACACTTTGTCTGGTTCACTGCGACTGTAAACAATAAATTGATTTGGAATAATTAACAACGCACTGAGCCAAGTTGTATTTATAGCACGTTGTTTTTGCCAAATTGAGTCTTTTTTGGCTGTTTTTACTTACAATATATAAGTTTAAGTGCTGAATATAACTTGACAAGACTCTGAGACAGATGCAAGAAAAGGTGAAACTAAAATAAAAGACATAATAAATGCTACGTCTGCTTTCAAAAAACAGAAATGTAACAAAATAAATTTAACAACTCTTCAAAAGTTGTTGAGTCTATCTGTTTTCTATTTATTATATTTATTGCTTCAACGTGAAACCAAATAACTTGTAATTTATGTATTTATAACCACTTTAATATGAACGTTCAATGGTGCAGTTGTGTATTGCCACAGCTTCGTTTTTAACTCCACAAATCAAACGTTTACTCAAAATAATGACGTGCGATGCTACAAAAGTCATAAGCTGTTACTGGATTAACTTAAAAAACAACACTTTTCACACACTTCCTCATTTGAGAGTCACATGACCTTCTGATAATAACTTTTGTTAAACATTTCTGTGAAGAGCTTTTCTCTTTTCACAAAACCAGGCTTGTTTCTGAAGCCACTGACTTTCCGTTTTGTCCCAGTGCTTCTTTCTTTTGTGATATTTGTGTTGAAACTCCAGCAGATCTACACTCACTAAGACACTCTGACTGGGGTTCTCCATCTCAGACCACATCGTTTCTGTGGCTTGATATTTTTCTTCCTTCTTAAGCCACTTCTGTTCTCTTTCTTGTTCAGTATTTTCATTCTTAAAATACTTCCTTTTCTTTCAGGAGCCACTGGCGCTCTTTCTTCCAAGACTCCTCTCTTCTTTCCATCTTCTTCTCTGAGGAGTGCCATTTTTCCATCAAAGATCTCAGTAGATGTTCCATGGCTTGATATTTCTGTCGTGTTTGCTCTTTTAACTCTGTTTCTTTTCTGTGGACAGTCGTTATGGAACTAAACTTCCTGTGAGTCTGCTCTTGTCGACAGATTGACTCTAAAACTGTTGCTATGTTACAGAAACAAACCAATATAAAGGCATATTGTGCAGGATTTTGAGGCAAATGTCATTAATAAAAAAACATGACCTTGTGTCCCATTCTTTCTGAGGCAGTCGAAAAAAGTCAAATCTGTGTTTACTCAGGTTTTTGAATCACCTTTTGCCGTCTCTCATACAGTTATTCGTCTAAGGCTGTGATTAGCTGAAGGCTACACATGTAAACAAAGGGTTCAGTACAAGAGGGTAGTTCTTTATGGATACATCCTCCTTTATATTATTCTTAAAGGCCATAGAAGTGAAATACGGAGGATATTCAAGCTTACTGTACCACATTTCAAACTTTTCCTTTTACAAACAACACACAGTTTCTATAAAAGATAAAATAAGATAAAGAAGTTTCAGTTAAAGTTAATCTTAAGGACTTTCATTGAGACTTGATTCATCTTTGACCAACTTGAACAAAGCTAAATGAGAAAGTCTTAATTCTTTCTACATTTATGTCAAAGAAAGCTTATACTTTCTCAAACGACTCGAGCTGACGTTTACTGGAAAAACATCTTTATTTATTAAAACACAAAACATCACCTCATTTAAAACGTATTTACATCTGAATTTAGAGATACTTTTGTTGTTGTGTCTTCAGCCCATGTGAGGATTAATCTAATTTAACCAAGTCCACCTGGTGTTTCTACGAATACTTTGATTTATTTCACGAAGATCCATTTAGTCTAGTTTCACTTTAGACTATTTTATTCGTTTATTTCATTTAACTTTAAATGTGCTGTATGTCACTTTCAGAGCAGCATTTATCAAGTCTAATCGAATGAATCCTTCTGAGGAAAAGAGTTACATAAAACCACTAATAACAATCAAAATCAGCTCAACAGATCATTTTTATTTTGACTGCATACATCCTGGGACCAAATGTTAGTTTATTTAATGTGAGTAAAACCACACTGAGGAGTTTACTGTTTAATGTCCTTCTCTAAAACCTGCAAGATTTCAGCATCTGTGTTTTTATTTTTCCATCGAACAAATGTTTCGAATGAATTTTGAGAAGAATTTTGAAGAGAAACATGTTCCAAAGTCACTTAAAGCTGATAAAACCACACACATCCGCTAGAGAAGTGCATTTCTCACAACTCCTGCTACAAAAGTACTCCTCTTTTATTCTTTTTTTCCCAGCGAGAGCCACTAAAGTCCACACCTTTTAGCGTCGGAAATGATGGTGAACGTGCATTAATGCGACACTGCTGTACCCAAATGGATGCTCTCCTCTGCATTAAAAGCCTAATGGACACAGAGAAAATACATTTGGTGCTATATCTGTGAGAAGATGATGATGATGATGAGGAGAAACAGGCTAAACATGGACCAGGCTGAGGCTGAAGAATAGAGCTTCATAGAAAGATAAACTAATATCATGGAGGATTTTACCACAGTGACAATAAATGACAGATTAGATTGGTATTTATTTGCCTCTCATTGGAGTTTTGTAGTCTATAATAGCACACAGACAGCATAGAAAACCTTCTGGTCCAGCTGTTATACTTCAATCTTTACATTTTTAGTCTGTTTTCAGTGTGTTTTACAAACTAACTAAACATAACGTAGATAGATTCTTGAGAGATTTATGTCTTCACTAAACCTAAAAACAAAAAATCTTCTCTTTTTTTCAAAACTTAGAGACCATTGTTGTTACTTTGTGGATGGTTGTATAAAGTTATCAGACGACAGGTGGTTACCGGCAGGTGTTTCATCAAATAAAGTTTCCCGAGTGAATGAACGTGTTGACTAAGCAGAATATTTAGAAATAAAATGGATGTGTAAGACAAAGAACCTTTCAAATTCTTTCTATGATTTGCTTTTTCTTATTTCTTACTATTATTTTTACTTATTTACAATTCACTTTTTAGCAAAGCCATGACCAAAAGAAAAGCAGTCACACAATAAGAATAATATATACCAAAACACAAAGAACAACACGTAAAAAAGAAACAAACCAAGCACCAAAAACAGAAGCAAATGACTGTTTCTGACTTAATTTAAATTCAACTAAAGGTGTCAGTTCCTTCATATTTTAGACATTTTGTCTTTTTTTATTTTTTATTTTGACTTTTTAAGCTCCTTGTGAATGCTTTAAAATGATAAACAGAACAATTATGCTTCAGAGAAATCATAAATTCAATCAAAATGTTGAGGAAATAGTATCAAAATGACTCTTTTTGCACAGGTTTGTCAGTCAGTTTTAATATTAGTCTGGTAAGTTTGGTGGTAATAGTCATGCAAGTTAATAGTTAATAGTCAATAGTTAGTGTTCCATTGTGGCTGATCATTATGTGACCTTCTCCTGAAATAAAGACATTTTCCAGCAAAATTTTACATTTTTTGAAGTGAATACTTGAAGTCTTTCCACATAGACAAGTGTGTTATTATCTGAGGGAACAAGTAGCAAAAAGGTGTACAAGAGTTAGATAAAAAAATATATATAGTACATTATAGTACAGTATATTCTGACTTGACTTTATTTCAGACTGAATTTGAAATTGTTAATTGCCTCTGTCAAAAAACTCCAAGTTGCAATGAACCCCTAATTTAATTCTTAGCCCAAAGATATAGATTTGAGCAGGTTTCATATGGATTTGAGCGAGTTTTACATGAATTTGAACAGGTTTCATGTGGATTTGAGTGAGTTTACATGGATTTGAGCAAGTTTCAGTTGGATTTGAGCAGTTTTTACATGGATTTGAACAGGTTTCAGTTGGATTTGAGCAGGTTTTACATGGATTTGAGCAGGTTTCATATGGATTTTAGCAGTTTTTACATGGATTTGAGCAGGTTTCATATGGATTTGAGCAGTTTTTACATGGATTTGAACAGGTTTCAGTTGAATTTGAGCAGTTTTCACATGGATTTGAACAGGTTTCAGTTGAATTTGAGCAGTTTTTACATGGATTTGAACAGGTTTCAGTTGAATTTGAGCAGTTTTCACATGGATTTCAGCAGGTTTTAGTTGGATTTGTTGTAGTCTTTGGACCCTGAAATGAAATAAAGAAAATCAGCCGATACATTGGACCCTACAGAGCCATAATTGTACAAAATACACTAAAATAGCTCTACTGTTTCAGACATGTTCTTGCTTCCAAATGTGCCATCTTAAACGTCTCTACTGGTAAACAAACATGGCCGCCGGTGACAATGATGTTGCACAGAGAGGAGAAGAAGCGCCCTCTGCTGGACAAAAGGTCTTTCTGTCAACCTCTTGTCTTCTGACTCTCTTCATTGGGCCTTTCCTTCTGATCAAAAAGAAACTCTCCAGCGATAATAGTTTTTATCTCGGTTCAGTGCACGGCTCAAGAGCTGTGAGTCAAGAAGGAAAATAACGGAAACCTGGAGGATTGTGATATATAGTCTATAAAATACAATAAAATACTGATAAACGTGTTGTTTTTTTGTCTGTGCCCCTGCTCTTAAAGGTATCTTTGTTCTTGTTCCTTTTATTTGTTCTTGTTTTGTTGTAAAAAAATAAAAAAAAGTCTATAAATTATGTTTTTTTTGCCAATGACCTCTTAAAAAGAGAGAAAATTACACTGGAAATCAAACAAAAAACAAAAAAAAAGCAAGACGACGACACGAGGAGGTTCTTTGTGACGCATGACTTTGTTAGATTTCCGTCCGTTCACTGAGGACTCTTGTGTTGAGTGTTAATAAAAGCTGTCGGTGACTCGGTGCAAATGAGACGTCGTTTTGATTGTGGAGGTCATGTGACAGCCTCAAGGACAAACGACAAATAATAAGCTTTGACCGTTTCTTGTAAAGGAATAAAGTGGGGATAATGGCTACAGTTTGGACACAGGAACAAACTGAATGAATTAGAGACAGAAATGTTTTATTCAGTGAGTCCTTTAAGCCTTTTAAAGCCAGAAAAGGCAATATTTGGACAAAAAGGGCAGGAGCTGAAACAAGGACAAAGCACAACAAGAAACAGACGCTGATATTTAGCTCAGACGTTAGCTCACTTTTTATTGATGGATATTCCGAGCTTTCTTTTATCGAACCTCATTCAGAGAGAGAGTGAAGTGGTCCAGTCTTCAACAATAAGGTTTAGTTACAAAGACGTCCAGAAGGTGAGCATAAATGGGACAACTCAATGAAAAGGGAAATCAATTGTGAGCTGCTGTAATAGTTGGATTATATTATTATAGCTTTTGTTAGCCCATGGTTTATTATTAATGAAAGATGTGGCAATCACTTTTACATCAATGTTATGGTAATTATTATATATATTTATTTCTTTTAATGCAAAAACAATCAGCGTTATCTCAGAAAAACAAACTGAAAAGAACATTCTCATTTAGTCACATTGATTTATTTGGATTAAGTTTATTGTAACAGGAATCATCTGGAAAAAATGAGACCTTAAGACGTGATCTAGTCTTTATAATGAAGGATTTTAATAGATGAGAATGATCAGTCCACAGCAGGATTTTGTCCAATCACAGCTCACTTCAGGTAAAAAGGAGCGCTCCCATTGGTCGACACTGATGTCAACAACGAAGGAACAAGGAAATAAACCAAGGAAATGGGTTATTCTGTTGGAAATACGTCTTATTTTACAGAGAAACAGCTCAAAAAAGATAAAAACAGAGAAACAGGAGCAAAAGAAACATGGATAAATGTTGGTAATGCTTCAGTGTTTAATGAGACAGAAATAATTACAGGATCACTACAGTCTACAACGAGAAACTACAAAGATAAAAGTTTCAGGTTGGAGGAAAGTGGACTCTGAGACTGGGACAAAAAAACAAAATCGGGTTCTGCAGCTTTAATAAATTCTAATAAGGGATAATGTTGAATTTGTGGCAACCTACATTACACAGATTAATATTCTGACAATCATCCTTGAGGGTTTGCAGGACATCATAATTAAAGTCGTCATATTAAACTGTAGGATCCACAGAAGCAGAGACGAGATATTTCTCTTATATTTGACAGGATTGAGTCTGATGCTTTCTGTGTTGTTTTCCTCAAAGCAGAATACCTGATGCATCAAGCCTGACTCTATAAATAAATGGTGACGGCGGACATAAGAACATATTTGTACAAACATGAATGAGAAACTTTCTTCTTTCGTAGCATTTTTTATTTAATCCCTGTTCTACTCTGTCCATTGTATCAAAAACAAAAGTGTTGTACAAAGGCTCACGGTTTCTTTGCAGAAATATGTGGAATAATATCAGTTATTCAGTCTCAGTGGACATGACAAAACAAGCCCAGCCATTCATCACTGACAAATAACACGGCCGTCACAATGAGACAAATATCACAATGAAACCAAGTGGGAACCTATTTCAGATGGAAATAATAAAAGGAGGAGAGAACTGTGTAAAATGATATATGTGTGAGCAACCAGCAGGCTTTCCTTTAGTTTCAGAAACATTTTGAGAGGCTATCAATGCCTGTATTTCTATGAATATAAAATACATACATTATTTTATGCCTAAACGTGAATGATTTATGAACACAGCCTCTCACCAAAAATATATGCTCCTGAAAACAGATGAGAAGAAGGACACTGTAATTTGAGGTAAGAACAAGCTATTTCTATATTGACAATATACAATTATGATCAGAAATAATTCATCTACAAACTGAACACAAGCTCTACTTCCTGATGTTCTTTTTTTGTCTCTGTCTCAGACTCTCCTCCAAAACCAGCCTAGAGACCTCTCCTGCTTCTCTTTTATTAAAAAATAAAACCAGACCAGTTTTCCTCCAAAATACTAATCCATTTGACCAAACTGAAGTTTAGAGTTTAGCGTTAGCTTAGCTGTGACTTCAGCGTCAGGACGACAATTATCTCCTCCTCGTTAAACATGACGTGATTGAATTGACAGTATTTATCTGTGTTTTACGTTGTCTCCCTTTTCTCTGTTGATGCTTTTCTTTTTC
This sequence comes from Rhyacichthys aspro, assembly GCA_036850595.1. NCBI lineage: Eukaryota > Metazoa > Chordata > Actinopteri > Gobiiformes > Rhyacichthyidae > Rhyacichthys > Rhyacichthys aspro. The sequence goes on along the minus strand of JAWCTZ010000842.1, from coordinate 18,735 downwards.
AGCTGTTTCTCTGTTAAAAGACATATTCAGCTGAAAATACACTTTATCTGCAGCTATTAAACTTCCTGGAACGTCATGTGACAAGGATCTCTTCTCAGTCCTGTCTCCTTTTCCTCCATTTTGTCAGAGTTCTTGTTCTCTTTATTACTTTAATTGAGTTTTTGTTTTGTTTTTCAGATGCAAAACTATGTTTGATTGTCGAAAACTATGACCGAAAACACTGACTTGGATCACAAAAGTAACTCAGTACTCGTTACTCAAATAAAGTTAGAGTCCCCACAAGACTGAACGTTACCTTTTGTCTTATCGAACAGTCCTCTGTCTCGATAACCGCCGCCTCTAGGAGTTGTTCAAACCCTGGTCGGATGAATATGTTTGAAATATGATTTGATGCTGGCGCTGAAACAGGAAACATCACATTGGACTCAGAGAGTGTCGCCTCTGTGCCCCGCAGACACCGGGCTTCATTACGCTCCGGCTTTGATGCATCGCAGAGAATTTCAATGTTTATCGCCGTGATCTCTCTCTCGGTGGCGACGCAGACATTAATATCACACGGCCTCTGTTGTTTTTCCTCTGAACGCTGCGTGTAAAATGGAAAGAGAGGGTGGTCTCGTTTGTCTGCTCGGGTCAAGAGAGAAACAGAGTCAACACTGTCGCTGCTTCTGAGGGATTTGGTACAAGTTAAGACAGAATGAATAAAAATGGCATTTATATTCATTTTCAGACAGAAATAATGCTGTAAAGATGCTGAAAGACAAGTCCTGATGAAAACAGGGCTCCCATACATCCTGGAAAATTTAGAATTCTAGTTGGAAAAAAGGTTTAAACCCAAATAGTTTATTATAAAAGTAACCATTTGTGTTTGTGATCCATCTAGTGTTTATTGTAAGGGATGGTAATAGATGAGAACCTCTATTCAGGAACAGAAAACCTTGGAGCGCTCCTATTGGTCGACACTTGTCACATGACGTTCCAGGAAGTTTAATAGCTGCAGATAAAGTGTATTTTCAGCTGAATATGTCTTTTAACAGAGAAACAGCTGAAAAAAGAAAAGCATCAACAGAGAAAAGGGAGGCAACGTAAAACACAGATAAATACTGTCAATTCAATCACGTCATGTTTAACGAGGAGGAGATAATTGTCGTCCTGACGCTGAAGTCACAGCTAAGCTAACGCTAAACTCTAAACTTCAGTTTGGTCAAATGGATTAGTATTTTGGAGGAAAAACTGGTCTGGTTTTATTTTTTAATAGGTCTCTAGGCTGATTTTGGAGGAGAGTCTGAGACAGGGACAAAAAAAGAACATCAGGAAGTGAAGATGAGGAGAAGTTCTGACCCTAAACATCAGCAAAGAAAGACTAAGTGAGTACCATTAGCTGCCATTAGCTAAGTAGGCATTTATGGCTCTAATGCAGCAGATAAGAGGCAATCTTTATTACAAAAAACACCCTCCTTTTTAATGCACACTTGTTTTTCTCACAGTGCAGTAATCAAAACATAATAGGTGTCATTCCCTGGCATTTGATTCATATGTATGTAGCTCTAACAAAGCAGAGAACGTGCTTAAAGACAGTCTCTCTTCACAAACAGAGCAGTCAGAGAGAGACGGGACAGCTTTGTATAAACAGGTGTGTTTTAGTCCAAACTGAGTGTGTTTTGGCGACGAGGAGACAGTGAAGTGAAACTGAAGGAGTCTGATTGAAGATGGACAGCAGCCTGGCTCTGAGCTGTCCTCACTCCAGAAATCAGCAAAAAGGCAATATCACCGTCATAAATCCTAATACTCCTGCAAACACTCCTGAAACTGGCTTCACGAAACAGAGAGTCACAGAAGGAGACGCAGGACAGTCAGACTGAGGACGGATGGATTCTCTTTTTGTCGTGTTTTTATTGTCACTTGTTAAGTTAAGAAAGTTAAGAAATAGTCAGTCATCGTAAATCTGCTGCGGTCGTTTCTGAAAATAATCTTCTCTCCTCAGCTTCACCTTCTCTTCAGTGATTGATTATATTCATTATACAGTTTATTATCTTATACACTTGACTAGTTTTCTCATTTCAACCATTATTATTTATTGTTTTCTAATAATCATAAAGTTATCCTAACATTGATGGTTTAGGAGTCCCTGTCTTTGTGTTACTTTAATAAATTTTATATTATTTTTTGTGTCTTGCCTGCGTAAATTATGTTATTTGGGGAAAAGAAGACGAGTTTACTCATTAGAACAAGAAAATTTAGTCAAATGTTTTGTACGTTAAAGGCTTTGGTGAAACACATTTACAAGAACGAACATGAAATGGACCAAACTGACCAGAAAACTGTTTATCACAGGAATACACTCGTTAACTGTAGGTGACAACTGCATTCGTCAGAGTAAACACACAAAACCAAGTTGTATTTTTAGCCAAACAAGACTTTCTTGGTGCTAGTTACATTTTACGTCTGCAGACAACATTATGACTTCAACAAATAGCTCACATCGAAACATTGGCTTCCATTCAATTTTTGTTATTTTGGGGGTTTTTTTTTTCCAGAAATAAAAAAGCGTGTGGTTAAACTCTGTAAAGTCTCAGAGTAATCCTTGTTTATCTTGTGAATCAGTTCAGATGGCTGTAAACATTTTGACAGAAACAGTAAAAACACTTCAGGGACTTCTTATTTTGCAGAGAAAGAGTAATAAACATTTAAGATCTGGCTTGTTTTCTGCTTTACCTCAGTGCCATCTATTATCTCTTCATCATTAACATTATAATTGGTATTGGCCTTTACACGCCCTTCACTGTCTCTTCTAAATTAACTTCATCCTGTTCGTACTTTTCTGTAGTGTTTTATGTTCAACCTTTTGGAGCTTGTGTAACAGCGTACGTACAGTAGGTCTATTCAGGACATTTTAATTTATAAGGACAGCAGGGTGTAGATTTGCACAGCTTATAGGCGCTTTATGGGGCTTTTATAATCACTTTGCTATCAGGGGGTGATCTAGCTGCTGTGGCCACGTTACAGGGAAGAGAGAAACCCATGAGGCTGGCTTTCTAATTACTTCACTGATTGGAAAAATAAGATCGCTCTAACAAGCTCTGTCAATCAACCATGTGCTGCCTTCACTGACAATTACGACGAGAAAGTGTTGAGCCTTTCCTCCGAGCGTAAATCTCAGAAAACACCAACAGGAAGGAAGGCCAATTTAACAATTTGACAAACAAAACATGGAAATGCGTAAAACCCGTGTAGGAACATTCATAAACATGAGTTTGAGCTGGAGTGATTCTATCGGCAGACACGTGCACGAGGAGCAGAGAGGTTTAGCTCCGTCTGCATTCACCTGAGAATATATCCACAAATGAATCTCTGGACACGACCAGGGAATTCAATTAAGACGTGTGTAGAAATAAACATGGACACGAGGCAAACATATTCTCACTCAGACATTCTCAGTTTGAACTGCTGACACAGGACAATAAAACAAAGACAGATTCAAACTGTTTTTACCCAACAGCCATCATGTAAATCTTTTAAGCGCAATCTATTATTTATTATATTTATTTACAGAGCTGTGCGATATCTGAATGTGATGGATGTCTGTGTTTTTATCTAAAGCGTTCATCTTTTTTACCTTGAGCAGATTTTAGTTCAACTTAAACGGATTTGAGATAGATTTGAACAGGTTTTAGTTGGAATTGAACTTTTTTTTTTTTCAGATAATCCACCTAAAACCTCTTCAAATCCAATTAAAATCTAGTGCCAAAAATATCACCTTCTAATTACACTGAAGGGCCACATAAAACATTGCAAAGTGCCTTGAGTTTGACGATAGATGATTATGCCTGAATACTTTACAGCTCTAATGCCATTTAATAACAAGCATAAGTATCACTACATGAGTTTCTGGCCTATTTTCCGAGTAGAGCCTCAGCCAAATGCAGCAGAGAGAGTTTGTTTATGTTTTGTGCTAATCCCAGCTCTGGCCCGTCGTTTTGGGCCGAGACTCGAAGGAACTCGAAGGAAAGCTTGGCACGAGGAGCAGGAGCGACGCCGCCGAGCTCGGGTTGTCACTGATGTTTGCCATTAAACGCCGTGTGCAACATTCTTCAATTCTGTATTTTTAGAAAAGGCTCCAAACAATGCTGTGCAAATAGAGGCCGACCTGCCGGGCGGTCTTCTGGGAGGATAATAGGAGCCGCCACCAGCCTCGACGGAGCGGTATCTGCCCCTCACAGAGAGCTTTACCGGGTTGCTTTGGACACACTTCTCTGAGAAAACTGAGAACGGCTCATTTGTCAAAACTGAGAAAGGATTTACAAACAACCACACGCCACTGGAAACATGTCAACAACTTTAAAATGATGTTTTGAGGGAAAGTTTAGTTACAGCTGGGTGATATATTCAGTTTACAACATATAGAGAGATCTCTGTTACCAACAGAGACATAGAATGAGAGAATGTAGAAGTAATAATAATAATACGTGATTAAACAATAAAACAGCATCAACAAAAATAACTGACAAAGAAAATTAATGACATAAGTAAAAGACAAAAAGATTTTAAGTAAATTGTATAAACTAAACCGAAACGGCCACCGGCGCAAACACGGCTTTAACACCTGCCATGAGAGAAACTAAAGCAGAAATACACCTCGGTTTGACGGGTCAGAGCAGAACCGAGATGTTCACCGCTGCATTAAATGTGTTTTACTGTAAAGTGACAGAGGAACATCTGTATGAGACCAACCAATACAGAGTTTATATGACTATGTTGGAATAAAGAAAATCTCACAGAAAAGTGCCTCTTCTTGCCTTCTTCTAGTTGTGAAAATGGTTTAAACCAAATAGTTTATTGTAAAAGGAATAATTTGTGGAAAAAATACAGTCTTTATGACACCATCTACTGTTTATTATAAATGAGAACCTCTATTCAGGAAAACCCTGGCCTTTTTCAGGTTTTATGTTGATTTGAGCAGGTTTTATGTGGACTTGATTAGGTTTTATATGGATTTGAGCAGGTTTCAGTTGGATTTGAGCAGGTTTACATGGATTTGAGCAGGTTTATATGGATTTAAGCAAGTTTTATATGGACTTGATTAGGTTTTATATGGATTTGAGCAGGTTTTACATGGATTTGAGCAGGTTTCATATGGATTTGAGCAGGTTTATGTGGATTTGAGCAGGTTTTACATAGATTTGAGCAGGTTTACATGGATTTGAGCAGGTTTTACATAGATTTGAGCAGGTTTAATATGGATTTTAACAGGTTTTATATGGATTTGAGCAGGTTTTGTATGGATTATAGCAGGTTTTATATGGTTTTGAGCAGGTTTAATATGGATTTTAACAGGTTTTATATGGATTTAAGCACATTTTGTATGGATTATAGCAGGTTTTATATGGACTTGAGCAGAGAACTGTCTCTTCTGTTCCTTTAAGATAATCACACACTGTTATTTCAAACGACCAAATGGGCTTTACGTGTATTAACCAGAGAAAAATACTGACCTTTTCTTTCATTCTGTTCTTTTTTTTTGTTTTTGTTTTTTTAAATGAAACAAACAATCAATTAAAACATCTTGAGCCCCAGCTTCCTCCATACGTCTACATTTCTTGTCGCTGCACAGATTGGGGCTAAAAATAGAAACAAAACGAGGCCATTTCCACTGAAAACGAGAAAATTCAAGTGACAGGTTGAAAAAAAAGGTGTCTTCAGACGTGAGACGTAATTTGGAAGTCACTGTTTGTAAACTTCATGTTGTTTTTTTCTTTTTTTTTCACTGTGGCATATAAACAAATCCAAAAAAGAAAAGAAAAAAACAAATATTGATGATGAAATTCAGCTGCAATGGCGTGTAATTTAGCCCGAGTCGAGCGCTTTGACTTTTATCCTCGGAGACAGCTGTGTTTTCTGTTGCTGACTCTGGGCAGTTTGGCGAAAAAAAACAAAAACAATAAAGCAGTATATTTTCCCAGAGACTGGAGTTTATGACTTATTCATAAACATCTCTGGTTTACTGTACGAGTGAGAGCCATCGAAAAGAGAGAGAATATTAAAGCTGCATAATCGTCCGTGGAAATGTACTTGGTGTTTGAGTGTCTGAAAGTAAGAGTGTGACATCAGAACGTGTTTCCTGTAAAGTCTGTGATAAAAGGAGGGTACAAGGTGCTGGGGTTGTGGTGTGTAGAGGTCACATGACTCAGAAAGACGCCAAGAGAGAAGAAACGCCATTATATACGTCTCTGCATAATGTGCCTCTACACAGAAAGACTCCGATTGTTTTCACTGCTGTGCTTCTATGTAATGTTTTATAACGTTTTTGGGACTTTATAAAAGGCACTAAAAGATATGTAATAGGGGATAGTAGGTTGTAGCTGGATTTGAGCAGGTTTTATATGGATTTCAGGAGGTTTCAGTTGGATTTGAGCAGGTTTTATATGGATTTGAGCAGGTTTTATATGGACTTTAGCAGGTTTTATATGGACTTGACCAGGTTTTATATGGATTTGAGGAGGTTTTATATGGATTTGAGCAGGTTTCAGTTGGATTTGAGCAGGTTTTGTATGGATTTAAGCAGGTTTCAGTTGGATTTGAGCAGGCTTTATATGGATTTGAGCAGGTTTTATATGGATTTGAGAAGGTTTCAGTTGGATTTGAGCAGGTTTTATATGGATTTGAGCAGATTTTATATGGACTTGAGCAGGTTTTATATGGACTTGAGCAGGTTTTATATGGACTTGAGCAGGTTTTATATGGATTTCAGCAGGTTTTATATGGATTTCAGCAGGTTTTACATGGACTTGAGCAGGTTTTGTATGGATTTGAGCAGGTTTTGTATGGATTTGAGGAGGTTTCAGTTGGATTTGAGCAGGTTTTATAAGGATTTTAGCAGGTTTTATATGGACTTGACCAGGTTTTATATGGATTTGAGGAGGTTTCATATGGATTTGAGCAGGTTTTGTATGGATTTGAGCAGGTTTTATATGGATTTAAGCAGGTTTCAGTTGGACTTGAGCAGGTTTTATATGGATTTGAGCAGATTTTATATGGACTTGAGCAGGTTTTATATGGACTTGAGCAGGTTTTATATGGATTTGAGCAGGTTTTGTATGGATTTGAGCCGGTTTTATATAGATTTAGGCAGGTTTTGTATAGATTTGAGGAGGTTTCAGTTGGATTTGAGCAGGTTTTATATGGATTTGAGCAGGTTTTATATGGATTTGAGGAGGTTTCAGTTGGATTTCAGCAGGTTTTGTATAGATTTGAGCCGGTTTTATATGGATTTGAGCAGGTTTTGTATGGATTTGAGGAGGTTTCAGTTGGATTTGAGCAGGTTTTGTATAGATTTGAGCCGGTTTTATATGGACTTGAGCAGGTTTTGTATGGATTTGAGCAGGTTTTGTATAGATTTGAGCCGGTTTTATATGGACTTGAGCAGGTTTTATATGGACTTGAGCAGGTTTTGTATGGATTTGAGGAGGTTTTATATGGATTTGAGGAGGTTTCATATGGAGTTGAGCAGGTTTCATATGGATTTTAGCAGGTTTAATATGGACTTGACCAGGTTTTATATGGATTTGAGGAGGTTTCATATGGATTTGAGCAGGTTTCAGTTGGATTTGAGCAGGTTTTGTATGGATTTGAGGAGGTTTCAGTTGGATTTGAGCAGGTTTCATTTTTTGACAACCCCATACAAAGCCTCCCTTCAGCCTGGTTACAGGATTACACCTGAATGAGCTGCTGAAAGGCTTTCATTTCTTTGTATAATCTGCGTCTGGCAGTGATTAGTCGCTTCAAAAGTCTGGTGACTGCTCTTATTAAATGTAGAGGATGTGAAAAAAGTAAGAGTTTTCACCAAGTCCATTTCAAGCCTTAATCAAAGTGAAAACTGACTTCAATTATGCCACAAAAAGTAGATAAAGAGAGACAACGTTTAGTTCACATCTTAGTTTTTACTGTGCTTATTCGTGAGCCTGGCTCCAGAGCTGAAAAGAAACCTTGAAGTTTTCTTACTTTCTTTAATTACAGTTGAATTTGAAAGTGCTGTGGCTCGTTAGTGGAGTCCCATGTTCACTTTTAATTATGAGAGGTTGGATCATTTACGACTGATAAAATAATAATGTGCAATCCTTTCAGGAATAGTGCAGAAATCAGCCGAAAAAACATCTCTAACGACCATCGAGTCCTAAGAGCGTCATGTCCAGCCCTTTTTAAACAACCTTCGAACACACCGTGATTCTCATTTATTTGTGGACATTAAGCTAACTCACAGATACAATAAAAACCATCACCTAAAGTTTATTGTAACAGGAATCATCTGAAAAAATGAGACCTTAGGACGTGATCTAGTCTTTATAATGAAGGATTTTAATAGATGAGAATGATCAGTCCACAGCAGGATTTTGTCCAATCACAGCTCACTTCAGGTAAAAAGGAGCGCTCCCATTGGTCGACACTGATGTCAACAACGAAGGAACAAGGAAATAAACCAAGGAAATGGGTTATTCCGTTGGAAATATGTCTTATTTTACAGAGAAACAGCTCAAAAAAAGATAAAAATAGAGAAACAGAAGCAAATGAAACTAGATTAGAAGACTCTAAACTTAAATTTAATGTAATGTATTAGTATTTTGTGGTAAAAAGGGGAGTCTGACTATTAATGGGATAATATTTTATTGAGAGAATGTACTGGATAATAATTTGGACGTGTTTTTTTGGAGTCAGACCGGCTTCAAAGTCCGCTCCTAAATACTCTGTCCATTTTGATTACAGGCAGTGATTGCTAACTAAACTCATAACGCACATCATTTTTATGCCATGCCCAATTTGCAGGAAAAGCAGGAGTGAGTTTAATTGGCTGTCAGACTCTCGTACCTGTTTTTCTAACCTCCACAGTCACGTCTCCCGGAGCAGCGGTAAATTACTGTTGTTTACAGCACAGTGTATGTTCGCGGTGATGAGCTTGTTTTCCCAGATGAGCTTTACCTTCAGTGATGTGTATGTTTGATTCACTCCAGCTATAACGCAGACTCAAAAGACAGTAAACAGAAAGGTATCATCAGAAAATACAGATACATGCAGGATATTAACCTTTGAAAATCCATAGAATGTATTAACAATTCTGAATTTTGGTTATTTTAAGATTTAATCAGTTTTTGGTTGAATATTTTAAAACCAAGTTATTGTTTTGTAAGTCTTGGTTAAGTCCAAGTCAAGTCCAAAGTCCTATTCTTCAAGGTTTCAAGTTCTTTTGAGTCTTTTTAACAACAATAATATTATGTTAAAAATTAAAGTTTCTGTGGAATATTTAGTCAAAAAAGTATTGCCATGATAATTTTTTATGCTTTTTTTCTTTATTATTTGATCAGTAGCTTACAAAGTCTGGCTGCTTTTTGTCCTTTGGTTGTAAAGCCCTGTAGCGCTGAGTTTTACAGAGAGCATTTGAAGGCAGCGTCATGAGAGTAACACTTAACTCTGTGTAATCTGTCAAACTATTGAAGAAAATGAACTGTTTCTAATAATATTCTTTTAATCTTTGGAGAAACATCAAGTCTTTTCAGAGTCTCAAGTCCAAGTGAGTCTGGTTCAAGTCCAAGTGAGTCTGGTTCAAGTCCAAGTGAGTCTGAGTCTGGTTCAAGTCCAAGTGAAGTCTGAGTCTTTGGTTCAAGTCCAAGTGAAGTCTGAGTCTGGTTCAAGTCCAAGTGAAGTCTGAGTCTGGTTCAAGTCAGACAGTGGTCTGTTAAGTCCAAGTGGAAGTCTGGAGTCTGGTTCAAGTCCCCAAGTGCAAGTCTGAGTCTGGTTCAAGTCCAAGTGAAGTCTGAGTCTGTTCTAAGTCCAAGTGAAGTCTGAGTCTTTGGTTCAAGTCCAAGTGAAGTCTGAGTCTTTGGTTCAAGTCCAAGTGAAGTCTGAGTCTTTGGTTCAAGTCCAAGTGAAGTCTGAGTCTGGTTCAAGTCCAAGTGAAGTCTGAGTCTGGTTCAAGTCCAAGTGAAGTCTGAGTCTCTTTTGCTTTGAGATGCAGCGCTGGCCTTTGTCATCATTACATCACACACAGAAATAAATAAATAAAAATCCTTCTTATTTTTTTTAAAAGAACCAGAGGACGACTCACGTGTCAAAACAGCTTCTACACAGATTCAACAAACACCTGAACGATAATAACAAAACAGGAAAACTATTCTTGGATGGCACATTTCTTGTTAACACTGGAAGCAACAGAAATCAAGTCCAAATGAAACTGTACGAAACACTCAATAATCACGTCCAGACAAAACGGTGTCTACTGTATTTTTAATGAGGCAGTCTGTAATTTCAATCGAGAGCCATTTACTGAGATGACCTCCATTACGAGAGGACTCATCCTCGTCGTAATGAACAGAAATGGATTCGTTGTGTTATTTATTCCACGCGACTGTGTTAAATTATTGGTGAATTCCTCTTCTCCCCAGTCACAGAGAACCCAGAAACTCAATGGCTCACGGCAAAATAAAACCGCTTCTTAAAACTGGTATCAAAACAAAGATGAATATTTTATCAAGGACTACTGTATTTATACCTATGGGGCGTTATCTTCTGTGTTGTACAAAAGGCCTTCAGTCTCACTGGATCCAAAGAGAAATCTGGGATAAAACATTAGCAACAATAGCACATTATCTTTAGCAGAAGATTTACTGCAACAAAACCTACTCCAGACATGTCTTTTCTACCTGTTTAGACAAAACTACACTAAATTTATTCAAAATGAACAGCACAACGATTGACGTAAGTAAAAGCTAACAACCAGAGAGAAGTGTCATTATCAAAATCAGTGCATCTTAATGTCTTTATCATAATACGGACGAGCCCATTCGGAGGAAATGCCATTAAAAAAGAATAAAAACCTTTGAGATTATAAACCTATGAGTTACAAGTTGATGGAAATCACTTTAAAATACTTCTAGTCTCTGTTAATACTCACTGTACTTTCACTTTCACATTTTTTTAAGTTTAGCTGATGTGTTTCTGTTCTGTCTGGACTTTGCTCTGGAACCATTTAATTCTTTCTATTCAGGAAGTTTGTTTTATCCTAGTTTTACTTTGTAGCAGCTTTATAAATACAGTCCACAATAGAAGAGATTACAATCTATTTATTATTATACTAGAACTTCAAATTTTGACGCACACAGAACGTATTTTGTCGTCGTTGTTCTTCTGTCTGTTTGTAGCCAGCAGCCAATCACGTCCCAGGACCTGGCTGTCATATTAAAACACAGTGAGAACGTCGTGTAAATGCGACAGCGTCATTTCAACGAGTTTAAAGGTCATTTCTGAAGCGAACGAGGCCAACGCTGCTCTGTCTGTTCCAGTCGGTGAAGCTGGTACCATCACAACGCCATCATTCTCGACACTGTTATTAAAACTGTATGTTCTGGGTCCAAAGGTCCTCGTCTTGCGTCTTTTCGCTCATTTCAGTCTAATGTATTCGAGGTTTGTGCTCAGCTTTAGTTTCTCTGAATAATGGCCTTGTCTTCTCCCTGTTCGGTTGTTACTGAACTAATTTTCTATTCACACACTCAAGAAAGCCTTATCAGGGGAAAGTTGTAGGATCGGAGGGTAGTACAAAAGTTTTAATGATGAAAGTGCCAGCAGCAAATTGCGACATGATTCAGTGGAGTCTGCAAGAGGCTTTTTGACAGATGAGACAACCATAAGAGAAAAAAAATGAGAGCGAGTTGTAGTCAAGATCTACACTGGGAGGAAATAAATGATGTTGGTGACTTTTTAAATAAACCTTTAACGATGCTCGGTGTGTTACAAAAACAAAAAGAACAAGGGTCAAACCATAGACTTATTATGAGTAAGGACTTCATCATTTACTGAAAATAAAAGTATTGTATCCAGCCACTAAGTTTAATGGGAGCAGAAACCATGAATGTATATTTACTTTCACACATCCACAGACTCGTAGACACGTGAACTAAATCCTCATCAATAAAACACTACATGCTTTTCTCTGAATCGAACGTCAGCTGCTCAAACACATTTATTAAACGGGTCACTCTTCTGTCAAAACACTGAACAGATTCTCATTCAATAAAGAACATTTGACTCTTATATAGATAGATAACGACAGGAGACAGAAGTTAGACACAATTAACACAAAACCATCAGAGATTAAACACTGAAGACAATAAAAAGACTTGTACAGCTATGGATTCAAAAAAGATGTATTTATTCAGTTTGTTTTTGTTGAGCTTGACTCAGTTTTATTATTTTGTTTCTGATGATATTCTGACTGTGTTTAGTGTTGTTCTGTGTGAGTTCATTTTGACGACAGAATGGCAGAGTTAGCTTTTGACTGAAAACACAGTTGAGTTTCAAATTTAGAAATTGTTACAAGTTTAGAGAAATGGGTTTTAGCAAAGTGTCTTAACGATTGTGAATAACTTAAACTGTAGTTTCAATATTAGCTCAATAATCACCATCGCTGCGACGGACTCATTTCTTTTTCAGCTTTGTGTTAGCTCCGTCAACCTATTTACGCAACATCAGCTTCTTTCTCCTTCCCACACTTCTCAGTAAAACCACAGTGTTCGTGAATAATCAACACGTGTGAACAAAAAGCACAGGTGAAACAACCCTGATCACGTCCAGACTCGATGTGTGAAAGTGGCTCATTAAAGCTGCCGACTGAGAACAGAGGCAGAGAAATGGTACGGTGAGCAGTTCTTGGCTTTTTGGTGACACCTGTTGGTAAAAAAGAAGACTGCAGTCGCCCAGCTCACTCTCAGCTGTGTTCGTGAGTTTTAGTTTGTCTTCTTTGGTCAAAAACAGGAAGTCATCAAGCTTTTACTGTGTTCTATTTTTACAAGATCGAGGAGTAATATTCGGAGGTGATTATACTTAAAAAACTCAATAAACAATAAAAAAAACAATAGTTAATGAGGTAATCTAGAATAACTTCAACACTGGACTCAGAGGTTAAAGGTTAGCTCTGAACTTTAATGTTGTGTGGTTCAGTTTTATTTTATTATTTTCTTTCAGGTCGCTTTGTTTTTGAAGCTGGTTGTTTTTTTGTTTTTTTTTTAAGTTTTCATACTATTTATTTATACTTTACAACTGTTTAATCCTTTGTTATTGTGTGATTTTTTATTTTTAATCACTGCAAAAAACAACAAAAACCTGATTTTTCCTCGAGCCTGCTTCTCTCTGTAACGTGTATGAATCCTAAGTGACTGCTGTGACACTGTTATTTATGTCTCTGTTAATGGAATTAGTTTCTTTAACGCCGAGTCAGGCCTTTTTTTTTCCCGGAGACATCCATCAAACACGGCTCGACTAATGGCCACGCCTGCTTTAACCATCTACAGACCCATCTCCTCCACGTTAGATAAACACTCGTCTAATCGCACCGTTCCAGCGCTCGTAAAGACTCTCGCTACGCATTAACGTCAAGTAATTAGTTTTAATTTGCGTCGCTAAACACACAACAAAAGCGTGATCGTTTATGAATCCTCAATCAGAGCGTCATTACCGAGTCTTCATTCTGGAGAGATGCAAAAGTGAAATTTAAAAGAGCGTAGGGTCTTTGTTGTTTGACTCAACGACGACCTTTTTTTCTTTTCTTTTTTTCACCCAATCGCCGCAAACAATTTATCAGCTTTAACAAAAACCCACAAATTTGCCGTTTTAATTGCCGCTGGCCTGATTCTCTTTGTTTTTGTGGAAGAAGAGAAAAAGCACAACAAAGCGGAAGCCGTTGTGTAGAGTTTGAGGCCGAGCGACGCGACAGAACCGCTTCCCTTTTTGTGGAGAGTGGATAGTGGAGATCATTAGCGGCTGAGGGAACATAATGAGGCGAAGGCTGCCAAATAAAGAAAGAAAGGAAAGTGTTGAGCTACAAGGACTCTCAGTCAAGCTGACTATCAGTGCTCGGCCATTTTCTGCTTTTTGATTGAACATTTTCTTTAACTAAGTGCAGAATGACACCGTTTTTCTGAAATCAACTGAGGATTATGGCCCTGGATACAGATATATTTTTTATAAACTGATATTTTCTCCCTTTCACTCAATAATTCTGTCCACACAGCAGCACTACAAAGACTCCAGACTCCTAGAAGTGCCACTAAATGACACTATTATCAGATTTATCAGGTTTTAATGAGTGGACAAGTGATGAGGTTCATTTTTGTTGTTTTATTGTGATAGAAAGTGATGAAAACAGAGCTCATAATATTGTTATTAGTCACCACAGCCTCCATTACTCTTTATGTTGTTAATATGAAAAAGCACAGGCTCATTTACACAAAACATCAATGAGCATTCACAAATATACCATGAGTCAGAATATGAATCTATATTTGTTTATGTTTATGCCTCCCTTCCATACAGTCTGTTTATGATAACTCACTCAATAAATAACATTTATAACAATGTTTATGTGTTATTGATATAATTAATGTTGGATTAATGCTTTGTAAATAATGAATTAACGATTCATTAAGTAAATAAGTAAACAAATACTCAAATACTAATGATTAATAGTGTTATTCTAAAGTGTTACCGGTCTGTTCTGAAAAGTATTCAAGTACAAACAGAGATTAATTGATAGAAAATATAGAGACACATAAAGATGGATTTATATCAAAGACACTTTTAATGTTTCTCTTTCTTTAATAAAACTTCTACACAGAACATGTTTCAGATCAATCAATACCTCAGATTACAATTATTCTTTTATCAAATTAATCCGATCAGCTGTTGCAGACCTAGTATTTACACATATATTTAAAATCTGTGTGTTCAGTTTATTTAAGATAAATACAAATAATTTTTGTTAGTTTCGTCATAATTACCATTTTTATGCTGTGCCCAACATTCCAAAACAGCATTAACATTTGTATTTGCAGTGACATATCATTATTTATATTGATCAAAAAGTAATAAAAACTAAATTGGCCAAACTTTACCATTCTTTTGGTCTTAAATTGGACAAGTTTTTCTGTTTTTATGGATTCCAAAAGGGTAGTAACAATAGAAGCTGAATAAACTGACCTTCTATTGTTGGAAATATGGAAAATAAGACATTTTTGCTCATTATTTTGTCATTTAAAAGTGAAATGTTCTAACAATGAACATGGGCAACTATAATGTCTAAACTTAATATCCCAAATGTTATAATCGGGATAAAATACCAGGGATGCGTCACTAAAATGAACCCAGTTTGCATCTTTCTTTGTGTGACATTCAGTTTAGATTTTATTTATTGAATCACACCTTGGTCCTGACTCTGTGTTTTGTGTTAAATCAGGGACAGAGCCGTGGGCTGGAGGCAGAGGGAGTTACTGGGTGGCATTTCTGATACAAACTGATTTATCCCAGTGGGTCGGCCTCTGCTGGAGAACTGCCTCGGCGCTGTTTATTTTCCCAGACAGCCGCTGGACTCTGTCTCTGCTGCATCTGCCACAATCCACCGTGTTTTCCACCGCCTTTCCTTTAACCAGCAGCTCTCTCCAGCCGCGTCTACATCTGAGACTGAAGGAAATTAAAGCAGACGTTTGATAACGATGCGAAAAGAAAATCTGAATTCAAAAGTAAATCTGCGTCTTGTTAAGCAGACGGACTCCAGTGTTTTCCAACCGGACACAAACTGGTAAAAGAACGATTGCTATTGTCAAAAATAATTCTGTTTCTGAGAATTAGACGCTGTAACAGTCCAAGTTCTAGTGTGGATTCATTTATCCGAGTAAACCTCGTCTGCCATAAAACAGCACGGCGTCCAGCTGCAGATTCGGAGTCAAAGCACAGTTTTTATCCCATTTTCTGTGTTCCCACCGAGAAGAGCGTCATTAGAAATGCAAAAAAGAACACACGCATCTGTACAATGTGATTAAAACACAGCTGCTTCCATCAAACCTGAAGGAATGAAGGAAAATCCAGGGTTAGATGTCATTTTTGTGTTAAAAGTGGGATGTGCAGTTCTGGGTCTTTTTAGGGAACATCTGTTTAAATGTAGATTCCTCTCACTCCTTCTTTTAGAGCATGTGAACAGCTATGGGAGCCCTGCAGGGACACGTCTACAGACAAACCCAGAGGAAATAGATGCAGTGATGTGTTTCTTCTCCAGATTTGCTCAGTTTGTCGGCTCTGGGCAGGTCTAGGAACAGAAACAGGAACAAATGGAACTGAAACGGCTCCTTCCACAGAGTTCTGCTGAAAATTAAATGTCTTTTTCTCAAATTAATGTCAGATGCAAGCCTTATTTTATGTTTATTTCAACTGATTTGCAAAATGTATAAACTTTTTGGAAAGGATTCATGTGGCTATGTGCATAAGGTTTGTTTATTTTTTGTTTTATTTTGAAGGCTTTTGTATTTTGAGATGTGTTGACATAAAAGAGAGATATTAAAGATTTGAAAATGCAGTATTAGAGTGTATGTTGACGTACCAAATACAGCTGTCATTATAAATATATCTTTACCAAATTCACAGTAACTTTCTCTACTGCTATTAGGTTTTAATCCTGATTCTGAAAAGTTTCTTTAGTCATTTGACAAATTAAAAACACTGCTATTGCTTTTTCTAGGTTTTCTTGTGATGTTTTAGTGAGTTTAATGGGCAGAAAACTATATTTTGTGGTAACTTTCTATTACCTCATACAATTACATCCAATATAATCAGCCACAACAAACCTAACCTACTGAGCTACCATTATTCATTATCTTTTATCCTTTTTATTTATTTTTATCCTTTATTATTTCTACTGAAACTTTTCCTCCAAATTAAAAGATTAATTTCACCAGAGACACTGCTGCTGCTGGAAACATTCATATTCAGTGGATCTGGTGATTTACAGCAACATTAAACCAGGAACTTCTTCGAGACCGTCTTGAATAAATTGCTCACAGAGGGACAATCGCTCAAACGAGCCCTGAGCAATTTGTGAAGACCAGGACGGCCCTCCCCTCCGGCGCAGATGGTCCGTCCCGAGTCCGCCGGTCCGAGGGGTCGCGTCCTCGCAGCTGAGCTTTTAACACGAGCAGCAGCTCCGGCCCAGAGCCTCTGCAAACACCGCTCTCTGCCAAGAGTCAGACCGAGAGCTGCAGCAGAGAGAGAGCTCCCCACCGCGGAGCTGCACGGCACCACGGCACCACAAAACCACACCGGCGACAAGAATAAATGTGTTTGTGTCCTTCTGTCTCCGGAGGTGTCACAGCGACAGGTAAACCAGGCCAGAGGGAGGACCTGAGGCGCCAGAGAGGGCTGCAAAAGACAACAGAAGAACAGAGAATATACACACAGTTTAAAGCTAGATAAATACATATATAGTACACTATAAACCTTGAATACATTTAAAATCTTTCCTATTTTTCCTAAGATGCAGTGATGATCTATATATGAAAAACAACAATATCTAGTTTAATTAAATAATGTTCATAAATGATGTTTAGTTTTAATTAAGTAAATAAAGCATCTCATATATCTGGGTTTTTTCCATCCATCTACACTGTATCTTTCAAATAAAGGCTGAAAGGCACAACAATAATAATAATAAATAAATGAATAAATAAATAAGAAAAAAATCATAAAAGCAAATAATAAGAAAAAAAATGTAATAAATAAAAAATATTTTTTCCCCTCATTTTCTCTCATTATACAGTATATAATGTATAATGTTGACTATATTGATATGTTGCACCTGAAGATGAACTGATGATATCATAACAGGACTTGAAATGAAAAAAATAAAACAAAAAACACACCATCAAAGTCTGGACTTGGATTGTTTGGACTCATTTTGATGCATAACATTAAAATTCTGAAATGTAATAATAATAAATGTAACTTATATTGCGCTTTTCAAGAAACTCAAAGAAGAAAAAGAATTGATGGTGGTGATGTTACAGGTGATATGCAGTTTTGAACAGTTACTGAATATCAGAAACGAAGAAGAGTTCCTGACGTGGTTCAGAGTTCAACAACAATGATCTTGTATTTAATCCTAAAGCCCTGTTCCTTTAAGTGTCAGAAATGAGACTTTAAAGCCAGTCTCAAGTCCAACACTGGTAGAAAAAGTCTTGACAGCTGCCCTTCGTCTGCTTTATTTATTTATTGTGTTACAAAAGAGCAGGAAGAATATGGATCATCATCAGGATCTTCTCAAAAATACTCTGTAAATCTGATTTCTGATGTATTTGTGTTGTTTCATGATTTATTTTAATCCGTGGCTCGATGCTGGCGGCGGGTGGTCCGTCCACACTCGAGCAGCTCCGAGCTTTTTGTCAAATGTAATGTAATTAGAGAATAGGGTCTGCTCCGGCAAACAGAGCTAACGGAGGCTAATCGAGTGTGCATCAGTAACGAGCGAGAGACAGACGCACGATTAGAAGCAGAAGACCCACACAACACTGCTGCAGTACAAGATAATTCAAATAAAAACCTGATGGAGATTTTAATTTTAATACCTTTTGATTTATTGTAATTCTCACTTAGGATTTATTTGTATTTATTTCTATCTTTAGTGTTTAGCTTAAATCTGGAAAGTGTGTTTTGAGACTTTTTGGTGACATTAAAACTAAATCTACAGTCTTTTTTGGAGCATGTGAACAGCTATGGTGATTCATTGGCTAGAATTCAGCTTTTTTGGAGGCTGCAGACAGTTTTTCAGACGACCCTCAAACCTTAATCCAATAGAAAACTTGTGGGTGTCGTCAAAAACGCTGTTTCTGAGGAAAAACCAAGAAATGCAGAGTGGTCCCAGCTGTTCACAGAAGACTC
>JAWCTZ010000841.1:0-29816 GCA_036850595.1 Rhyacichthys aspro | reverse complement strand
AAAACATTGCCTTCAGTTTGATGTGTGTGGTATATTTACTTCTTAGTCCCATTCACACAACATTTGTTTCAGGAGTTGTCTCTCTTTTTCTATTGCTTTACATCATTAAATAACCGTTTTAGTATTGCACTTGCAGACCTACATGGTGTTGCACAGGTCTTAATGTCTTAGCTTAATTTGTGGCCCCTGTGTTTAACTTATCAACATTAAATCCCAAACATCTCCCAACAGCTCAAGCTCACCAGAGCCTTAATGCCTGCAGACTCATGTCTAACTCCACTGGCTCCAACGTAGGCCACACTGATAAACTTACATTTTGAACATACAAATAAATGTCTAAAAAACAGGATAAATTAAAGTTTATTGGTCTTTCTGCTAAAGACCCAGGGTAAAAAAACTAAACCCTGGCATAATAAACCAATCACGGCATTTTAAAATATAAATCCCGTAAATGTGTAATAGTTAGGGCCTAATACAATGAGCCATTATTTGCCATATGTTTTAGTGATGAGTAATTTAGCGTGATTTTTCCCCATCTTTGTGCGCATTGAAACACTTAGCAGCAGATCAAACACCATTACAGGTAATTGGAGAGGGCCATTAGCTCGTGAGCTACGGCCAAACATTAGCGGTGGGGGATGAGGGCGCACACTGCTCACCATTTGTTCCCGATGCCCTGACTGGCTGCTGCAGCACCTGCCTGAGCACAGGGTCAGGGGGGTCGCCTGCCAAGAGACCAGGCCTCGGGGTCAAAGGTTACGGTCCCGACAGGCGTATCCACACTGATGGAGAACTCAGCTGCAAGAACAGAGCTCGCAGGTGGATGAATTTAGCCCTATGTAGTTTTCACTGTGGACCTGTGTATTTGAGAATAAAATGGGTTACTGTATAAAATGTAAATGTCAAAATTTTGCTCAAGTGTGTGTGTTTTTGCTCATAATTGCTTTCCGCCTTACAGCTCCAGGGCCCACTCCTTTTCACTTTTATATTGAAGCTTATTGTTATGTTCAAATTGTGTGGATTTCGGTGGATCTGTTTCCCACCCACAGTGTAATTAGTTTAACCTTTTTTGTGCATCAATTTATCCATTTGGCTCAAGTAGATCAGCAGTTAAGACTTAATGAGCATTAAGTTGGAAAGAAGGTGTGTATTTTTATGTGTTTTTATAAAGTTAGAAAAAAATGGCTATAATTAGGACACACAAACAGTTATTGATCTAAATGCAATAATACAATAATAAATACATAAATTAAGGCGTATGCTTGCACTGCATAGTTGCAAAGGCATGGATTAGATTAAAGTTCACAGGTCCATGTCAAGAACTGATCAAAGAGTAACAGCACATGCCAATGAGGATGGTTAAACCAAAGCATGAACATCATAAAACATTACAAGGGTTTTAAACAAGAACAAATAATACACAGAGCGGTGTGTAACATTATTGGAGTACTGTATAAATTAACAAGGCATCAGCCTGCACACACTGGGTACTTATTCATATAAATATACAATAAACAGACCAGGAGCATTTCAAACACACACTGTTGTGTGATATACTATGGGAACATTTTCCTGCATGGTGTACTATGCCTCAACGAATGCCATCCTTAACAAAACAAATTTTTATTACAATAACTTATAGTAATGTCTTTGGAGACAATTTACAATTTGACAGTAATCACCTTAATTTATAATCTTATCTATATAAACAAAGTGACATAATTACCACTGACTGTTGCTGGTTGTAAAAAAGACAAACAAAACATTTCCTGTGGATCCTGTCATTAAAAGCCTCATAGTGTGAGACATGTGTGGACTTTTACAGTGGACATTGTTTGTGTGATTGCCAAAATCCTAACAGTGTTTTCAATGAATCAGAGCTGCCACTGGGCCCTGACTGAGGAGCAGCTGTGGAGTTTCTTGAAGAGTTCATAAAATATGCGAGTGCCTACAGTGAGCTGATCTCAAATCAGTCGGACCCATGGATGGGCCACCAGAGCCATTTTGTCAAAGCGGCCTCAAATTCAGCAGCTGGGTGTGACTTCATGGACTCACGAGTCTGGGTCTGTGCAGAGAGCCTCCAGGAAAGCCTCCGCAGAATGAGAGGAACACAGTGATGTTGGAGCGATCGATGTTCGACTCTCAGAAACACAGGTGAGAGCAATGACTTCTGTTTATTTGGATTTAGAGGTTGTATTGTTTAGAGGCAGCCATGTTTGTGCTATATTAGTTTTTAGTGTACATCTTTGAAAATCCTCTTGTATTTATCTATACATTATGTTAGATCTGTTTTAGTGTATTTGTCTATTTAAAGTGTTGACTTAGATAAACTTGGTATTATATATTATATTATTATTTCAAATGTCTAATTCAGTCAAGAAGAAAAACCCTTATACCCTTATGATATATATTTTCTAAAACACATTTCTGGTTACATTAGTTTTACCACATATGTCAATGACCATGTGCATTAAAGAAGCCATGAGTTTGATTATTATAAAGTGTTTGTGCTTGATTTTTCAGTACTAGAGTAATGTTTTTGTGAAATTTGTTAACTGACTCAATTTATATTTTTGCTGGACTACTTTAGTTTTAAAATTTGCAGCCATTTTTGCCTGGTTTACCTACCTTCTGCATCTATCTGTTATCTCATGTATTTGCCTTTTTGCTATATAAACTTTTGTAATTTGGACATGTTGGGCCTTCTTTGCAGCAGAGAAACTAAATGCACCTCCATCTTGAGTGAAATCTGTCAGACTCAAAGACATGGCGAGTCAGGAGGTAGGTTTGTTTAGTCTTTTTGTACGAATGGTGACAAGTACCACGAGGAAGCACAGCACTCCCTTCTGCTAAATGACATAGTGTACATGTTGCCAGAGTGTGAAAAGACTGTGGTCGCTGCCATTCCTGACCTCTACCAGTAGTCATATGGATGTGGGAGACGGTATGCTTCTACTCCACATAGTTTACAGCTTTAACATTTCTAGTTTGTGCCTAAATGTAATTGAACTGAAATTAGTAATGGTGTAAAAGTGTAAGTAAAGTATCTACACTTTACCATAACACATTTCTCTTAATGCTTCACGTCCTGTCCGCTAAAAAAGTCTGTTTTTCGATCACAAGTCAAGTCAAAAGTCAAAGTAACACATGACTATCTGTGCCTCAGAGCCATATGACGGCGACTCTGCTGACCTCCATCCTGGCAGCGGTGCTCGGCTCTCTGCAAATCGGCTACCACACGGGAAACGTCAACGCTCCTGCCAAGGTGAGCATACACACATTTACAGACATTATTGACATCTCTCACCTTAAACCCATGTCAAATACTTTGGGTTATCACGACAAAGAGGCTGAGTTCAGGCGAAGGTTCACTCTGTCTCCTGTTCATGGCAAGAAGGAATGTCAAATAATGAAAAACTTTTGGCTTTTCCTTCGACAAATATCCCACCATCTCCATAAAACAGCGAATAAAGTAACATTCTCCCATCACTGAGTTTTCACAGACTTGTACTAAAACTGTGCTCATTCTCAACATCCTTCTACTTGACTGAAAAAAATCTCCAAATTCTCTTTATATCTTCTCTCTTCTCTAGTGTCACTCAGGTTTTCACACCAAGAACCACCTCAGAAAATATTTGCATTTAGGTACCATGTTTGTATCTGTAAAATAGGCCTATAGACCTATATAATCTATATTTATAATAGTGTACACATAAAATGATGAAAACCTTTCCTGGACTAAAACACAGATCAAGTGACAATATTCATTCATTTCTTCTTTGTCATGTCCATCTTTCATCAAAACACCAGAGATTCTTTTATTTCTATACTGATATACAATATTTTCTGCCAATGCCCAGATCATTGAGGAGTTTTTTAACCACACTTGGAGCGCCAGACACAACCAGTCTCTCCCCGATCACAGCCTGACTCTGCTGTGGTCTCTCTCCGTCAGCATCAAGGACTTCGGTGCCTTGCTCGGCTCTCTGGGAGTCAAACACCTGGCAGACTCCTATGGCAGGTATGAGGTAACGCAGCCACGGTTTCGTTTGTAATGTCTGTCCACATCTGAAATGAAACCTATTTGTTGTTATTCTAGGCGTAACTCGATCCTGATAGTGAACTGTCTGTCTGTGGCGGGAGCCTGTCTCATGTGTGCCTCAAAAGCAAGCAAGTCGTTTGAGGTTCTTATATTTGGACGGCTGGTGTTCGGTCTCTTCTGTGGGCTGGTCATGAGCTTGAATCCACTCTATATCCAAGAAGTGTCCCCCACAAACCTGAGAGGGGCCTTCGCCACGCTCAACCAGGTGTCCTTCGCCTCAGGCATCCTCATAGGAATGGTAAGGACAAGGCATTGGTCGGAGCAACTGTGATTAAAATGTCAGTGATTCCAACAAGACCAAGATGAGATGATTATTAGGAACAAGGAAGTTGATCATGATGCAGTGGATTCTGGTTTTCCCATGCTCCAACTGTTCTGACATTTAAACCTCACCACAAAATACAAACTCATTCAGAAAAGAGGAAGTGCTTTGGAGTGTTTCTATCCACACGTAACACATTTGTCTTGTTTTGTGTGCCTCAGGTGGCCGGTCTGGAGACAGCCCTGGGAACAGAGCATCACTGGGCCTTGATGCTGTCCCTATCACTCGTCCCGGCTCTCATTCAGTACATGGTCCTGCCTCTGTGCCCCGAGAGCCCACGCTACCTCCTCATCAACAGAGGAGAGGAGGACAAGGCAGAGGCCGGTACGTCACACTTATGCTTATTCAGTAAGATCAAGATAAAATGCATTTATCTGTGTTATGTGTGAACCCTGCAGCCCTTCTGAGGCTTAGAGGTCACACAGACAAAGTGTTCGCTGAGCTGGAGGAGATGAAGGAGGAGGCCAGCCACACTCAGGCCGGTGTGACCGTCGGCGAGTTCTTCACGAAACGCAGCTACAAACAGCCAATCATCATCGTGCTCATCGTTAACCTGGGAAGCCAACTGTCTGGGTTTAACGCGGTGGGTTCACAAGACAGTTTCATTTTTATTTTAAGGTGGAGTGAGTAGTTTTGACTGCATTGTAACAGACCTCCTCATTAGAGCCTGTGAGCAACTATGGTAGCCCTGCAGGGACATGTTGTTTATGATCAAACCCAGTGGAAATAGGTCTGATGAAACAAAAATCTATTTAGTTCATGCAAGAAGTTACAAGATAAAAAAACAACTGAAAACAACCTGCTCACGAAACCTTAAGCCGAACTCTGCCTTGTTCATTTAAAGCAACAAAATAACTGATTCAAAAGATCAAATTTACATTAACAAGTAATTTTGTTTCTTTCAGATCATCAATTATTCCACCAGAATGTTTCAGGCCAAGTTTGACCAGGCCAAATATCTGACTCTGGGAGTGGGTGCTGTCAACGTACTCTTCACTTTGGTGGCAGTGAGTGCTCTGAACACTATTTAAATGTTTTATTGGGGATAAATGTATTGAACTACTATTTGTACATAAAAATACAAGTGTGCTGATTGCTTTGTGTCTTTCCTCTGCAGTTCTTCCTGATGGAGAGGGCAGGGCGGAGGAGGCTGCTTCTCACTGGATTCATCTCTATCGCTGTTTGTAATTTACTCATGACCATCGTAGACTCTGTCCTGGTAAACCTTCACTAACTTCACTGTGTTAACACCAGTCACAAAATTGCACCATAGCTTTATTTGACAAATGCCCTTTTTCAAAAATTTTGCTGTGATTTTATTTGGCTTTCTTACACTGTTTATAAGCTAATATTATTTTATATTGTATTCAGTTATCAGAAAAGGTATAGAAACACATCTTTGTTTTTTAGAGAGTGCAGCCTCAGTAGACTCCATAAACCTTTCTCAGCTACTTTATGATTCATTTTCTTAAAGATTCATCAGTTTGAAGGGAAACTATGTGAATGGTCTCCACTGAAGACTACAATATTTGTAATATTTTTGGACTTAAAAAGACAAAGAAACCAGAGCAAATTGCATCATTTACAATAAAAAACATGAAATTACACCCCATTTCTCTCATTTCCTAATTAGAGCAAAACAGATACATTTAGAGTGTCATTCAACCTTCAATGCATTACATTGTATTCTGTATTAGCTCTAAAACCACACCTACCCTGTCTTTTGTGCAGCATCTGGTGCTTGAGCTGCGCAGCTTGCAGGTGCTGCTGGTCTTCTGTCTGATATCGGCCTATGAACTGGGCCCTGGTCCCATCTCCTGGTTCATCGCGGCTGAGCTGTTCGACCAGCCGGGACGACCCATCGCCATGGCCTTCACCAGCATGCTCAACTGGGGCGGGAAGTTTGTCCTGGCTCTGCTCTTCCCTCCTTTACTGGTGGGTACAAGCTTGAACATGTAAAACCTTATGTATTGGCTTCTTGTTCGAAAATGCATTTCATGTGTTATACACACTGCATCAGCTATAAAACAGATTGAAGTATAAATCTATTGGTAAATCCCCTAAAATGTGGCTGAAATAATAGTAATTAAATTAACAGTTAACCAGGAAAACATCTGTTAGCTGTGGAGCAGCAGAGATTCAAACTCATGAAAACAGTTTCCTTTGATTCAGTCTGCTATCCTATTAAACCTGGCTCTTGACAGAATAAAACTGGTCTCTTTCCCTCAAACAGAAAATCTGTGGAGCGTATGTGTACCTCCTGTTTATGGTGGTGGCCCTGGTCGCTTTCACATTTACTTGGATCCGGCTCCCAGAAACAAAAGGACGCACGTTTGACGACATCGCGGCGGAGTTCAGAGGAGCAGAGGGCATCCCTCTGAACAATAAGACTGGCTTCAACACTTTTACCTGATCCAGCATCTGAACCTGTATCTGTACAGATCTGTAGTGTCAAGGGCTGTTTATATAAATGCAATTATTAGAAGACACTTTACTTCTTTTTATTTTTCATTTTGGTTTTAGTGAAAATAACAGGAAACAGTGAGGGGAATAGTGCCAAAGCATTGAGTCAAAGCAAAAAAAAACCCAAACCCCCCTGAATTTAGCAGCTGGCCTTGTATTAGTCTCTGATGCAATGTCTAAAAGATGGATCCGGACATTTCCAGACAGACCATTCATTTGGACAGAAGCACCAACAATTACAAACCTCATTTAAAATTATTACAGATTTTAGATTTATTTAACCATCTTAATTTACTCCAATAAGTAAATTTCTATAAATGTCTCATCTTTCTGTAAACAAAAACAATCAATTAAATGTATTTGTAAAATTTTTCATGCATTTTAGACATTGCACCATCGGTTAACCAATAAAATACCTTTCATCTTTTAGGATCATTTCAGTTGATCTTGCTCCAGAGCTCTTTGTGGGCTGTGCTGTGCTATGAACCATGTGTCTTGAATTTGAGATCGCTGCTTCACAACCACCGAAGGTTTCCTGTTCAGGATAAGTTTGTGAAGTCTCGCACATCTCCTAAATGATGTCTGTGAAAACCAACCACAGATCTGTGAACAAATATTTGATTTTACTTCCATGGATGAGCAGTGTCTGTGTTTCTGGATTCATCCAGAGGTGAAGTGGCAGAAGCAGCTCGAATAAAACTGTGTGTGAAATGTTAATTCTTGGTTAGACTGAGGAAACTGCATAAATCAAAATGTCTGACATAATCTCCTATGCTTAAAGTACATCATTAAATTAAACATACAGTAGGGGAACCGTAGTGCCAGTTTTAGTGTGTGCTGAAGCTTTAGAGGAAAGATATAAAAAGATTTTTAGGTGAATATGACAGAGGTTTATTGAGGACGAGGGTCTAGACCCTCATCTCATCTATTACAAACAAAGTGGATACACATCAAATTGGACAAGAGCAAAAAAGTAAATCATCTTAAAATGATGATACATTTTGATGAACAGGGCTTGTTCATTACAGCAAAGTCAATCAGATACCTGCTCAGTGGAAAACAGCAGGGAACAAGACAAGTTTATGGTTTAGCTGTGGTTTGGTCCTTGCACAATTTAGTCTTAGGTTTTATTTCTAGTTTGGTTGTTAATCTGTGCCATACACACTGTGTCAATATATGACACAGAGTGTGTATAGCCTGTGTAAATGGTCATTATGTTCAGGATGGAGGCTTCAGGTGGACTGCATTCCTCCCTGAGTCTAGCTGAATTACCTCGTTAGACCCAGTCCATTCTTATTATAGCCTAAATACCTTTTTGCACACGTTTAAATAAAAACTGTGAAACTGGGTTCTCACATGCAACAGATATAGTTTCTGTTTAAAAAAAAACTATGGACAAACGGGTCTGCAGTTCTCTTTTGCACCAACAGGGGGAGCTAAAATAAGCAGAGCCCTATGACACCGCCCATTGTGCTCAATATTAATGCACAGCCACTGTCTCAGGCACAAAGCAAGAGAAGGAAAGCTGACACTCTTAAATATGTTTATACTCTTTATTCTGTCCAGTTTTTACATCTGTGGGACTAAAGGTAAGAAGTGCAGCTTGAGTGACTGGTTTTCTCAGTGTTGTAACTCACATTTGATTTTTCAACAGGAGAGTCTAATGCTCCAAGTGTGTCCCAAACTCCTCCTGACATGATCAAATTCACCGGTCAGTCTGTCACCGGTGAAATCATCTGCTCACACAAAGAACCCAGATTTGAGCAGATCCGCTGGTACAAACGTGAAGATGAACTTGGACATATGAAACTGCTGGGCTTTTTGAACACTAGATTCTCTTACCCCGAAGAGGACGTCAAAGACAGGGTCAGCTTCAGCGGAGACGGCCGCTCAGAGGGGACCTTTTCCATCTCCAACCTCACAGTAAACGACAGCGCTGTGTATTTCTGTACTGCTAGTCGACACAGTGCAGCAGATGCTTTTGAAGCCAAGACAAAAACCTCCTCTTTTTGTATCTATTAGCCTGAACATCTGCAGACAGCCTCCTTAACCACACAACTGAACTCTTTTGACCTGGGTGAAAAGTTAACTGCTGCAAACCCCCATGTTGAGGTGTTTAGTTTCTTTCAGTTTCTGTCTGCAGCTCTCGACTGATCCTGTGTGTTGCCACCAGTCTCTAACACAAAGGGCTGTTAGTGTGTAAACCTGGATGACTTTCATTATGATCATAGCCCTTTTTAAAACCGTATTATAAAGTGATGTACAGCGGTGAAAGCGGAGGATCTTAGGCTGCATATTTGGTAACAAGATAGGAAACAAATGTCCCCCATGGATGCAAAAATAAACTGCTGGAAAAATAAAAGGCATAATTGTGGGAAATCCCAATCAAGCAATAGGCTACACAGGTAAAAAGAGGGTTGTCTTTGTCAGTGATGGACCAGGACAAATAGATTTTTTTACACACCACGAGAGGGAGACATTTATTTGCAGATAAAACTTCCACAGTTCTCACGTGATCCTCACCTTCGTCTTACACTGCACCACCGGCTCTATTTAGTCGACAGATGCAGCAGAGAGTTAAAGATGATGCTCTTAACACTCTTTGCTTTGCTTCAAGGGGTTAAAGGTAAGGCAAGTACGGGCAGAATCAGAGAGGAACACTAAGTAATATGCATTTTAAACAATATTTCTTTGTAACAGGAGATGTGAACGCTAAAAATGTTTACCAAAGTCCTCCTGACATCATTAAATTCACTGGTCAGTCTGTCACCGGTGAGATCAGCTGCTCACACAAGATCCCAAACTACGACCGGACGCTCTGGTACAAACAGGACGAACACGGAGCCATGAAACTCCTGGGTTATCTGAACCTAAACTTCCCTTACCCCGAGGAAGACGTCAAAGAGAAGATCAGCTTGAGCGGAGATGGACGCTCAGATTCCAGCCTCTCCATCTCAGACCTCACACTAAACGACAGCGCTGTGTATTTCTGTGCTGCCAGTCTGCACAGTGACACAGGTCCCCCTCATGTCGTATCAAAAACGAATTTATCTGTAGCGCATTCATTCTAGTGAACACCTGCAGTGAACTAAACCACACACTTTATCAGCTCAGGAGAGACATTTTCATCTTGTCATTTGAGGCCACAATGTAGGAGCAGTCTATCTTTATACATGTGATAACCCCAGTGTTTTGTATCATTAAAATACTGAGAAATATAAAACATTATATATAAACATTCACATTTATCTATGGTTCGGACTCAAAAGGTTGCCCAGTGTAATGTGAAAACACACTTAGGGCCATTAAAAACAAAAAAGACAACCATGAAGAACTTAAAGGATCTACTATCTGACAGTGAAAATAAGATAAGCCAGATCCATTGTATACCAAACAACAAAATCAATAACCATTTTAACACCCACAAAGTCCAAAATGTACAAGTTGTTTAACTATCAGTCCTAAACATAATTGCGTGTCATAATTGAGCACTGGAAAACTGTTTCCCCTCTTCACAGCAGGGGGACCCCACGTACAATCAAACAATGTCATAAAAGCAACATGTTATGACAATACAATGCCTATGTGTGGTTAATTATGTGTTTGTGTTGAAAGGGCGCCTCCCATCACACAAACTGTGATCTCTCTGTTCATTATTCTCCAAACTACACAATGATCTCAGCTGCTTTGATCAAACTCTTGGCAGGTCTGCTGTGTGTTGTAGGTGAAGTCATGTTGCTTACTGTGTATGACATGCTAAAGTGTTAAAACTCCAGTCATATCATTCTTAACTTCCTCAGGTCTGAGTGATGGGCTCGTCATCCAGACTGCTTCTCTGTGGTTAATGGAGGGTCAGTCGGCTAAAATGGTCTGCAGCCATTATTGGGATCACACTTATTTTCAGATGTCCTGGTACAGACAGAGACCGGGACACGGTTTGGAGCAAATAGTGTTCACCACGGCACACAGCTCCAAAGGTCAGAGCAGGTATTCATATGAGAAGGGCTTCAGTGAGGAGAGGTTCCCTGCAGAGAAGGAGGAGGCCAACGGGGGTCTCTGACGGTGAAGAGCCTGCAGCCTGAAGACAGTGGGGTCTACTTCTGTTCAGGGTCAAAGGGCACAGTATAACAGACCAATGACACAGCTGCACGAATACATCACTAATACAATATCAATGTCACACACACTCCAGCACTGTCATTGTTTTCTTATATTACACATTTAAGGAGTCAAGACAGTATTAATGTCAACAAGTGGAAGCAGCCTTTACTTTGTTTTCCTCTTCCTGTACAACTGAGTGGACAAATCGAGCACATTCATGTTTCTATTTGAAGAATTTTTGAGTAAAGCCTTCAAACATTTATGAACTAATATGCTTTTGTGCTCTGGGTTTGTTTCGTAGACAACAGCAGGGCCAACAAAGCTACAGCGGGTGTTTACAGGTGAGAGAAAGAAGGACTGTCAAGTGTTTATTCAAAGTGTTTATTGTCATATGCAAAGTAAGGAAACATGTTCCCTGTAAAGTGAAATTCTTTCTTTGCTGTCCACAATAGATGCACATACATTTAAAAAGGGAAATATCTAAACAACAAAAATCTAAACTAATGTCAATCATTTGCAATCATAATAAAGATAAAGATCCCTTTATTATCCCGGTGGGCATATACATAGTCAGCAGTCGCCACCAGGGGGCACCCAGCATGTTTTTTGATGTTGGTGGGAGAAATCAGAGTACCTGGAGAAAACCCACCCAAACACAGGGAACTCTGGACTAACCAATGCCACCAAACCTGCCATTTTGCGTCAAATCATCAATTGTCATACTGCACCTTTAATTTTACTTCAACACATTAAAACCAACACAGCAAAAGAGAGCAGAATGTTTTTGTCAACACCTGGGTGGTTATAACAATGATTGAGAGAGTAGTAGATGCTAGAGTAGTTCCACCAGGTTTCTTCTTTATACTTTATTGTCTTGTTGGAGTTTTTAGGGAGTTCAACGGGCCTACATTTGTTAATTCAAGAATGAGAGAGCACACGTTTAGACACACCCACTGAAACATGACAGCTCTCCTGACTGGAGCATCAGAAAGTGTACTTAATATGACTCACCAAAGCTGACGCCTGTCACTATTCGATCATAAAGACAAGCAAGATGCTCAATCCCTTAGTTTTATCTCTCAATATTGCTCTAGTTTTAGGTAACGAGCATAGCATAAGTAAAATCTTTATTGTTCAAATTATAGATTGATCATTTGTTTCTGTATTTTTGCACAGGTTCCTCTCTCAATGACCAGGTCTACCAGACTCCAGCTCACATCTTCAAAAGGGAAACAGAAAACGCTGAAATCAGTTGTTCCCACAGCATCACAAACTACAACCAAATCCTCTGGTACAAACAGTTACAGGACGGGCAGCTGCAGTTCCTGGGATACATGCTCTCAACCATTGGAAATCCAGAGTCGGGATTCAAAGTTAAGATAGAGGGAAGTGCTAGTAAAGACCAGGCGTGCACTTTAACCGTGGAGGAGCTGAGCATTAGCAGCAGTGCCGTTTATTACTGTGCAGCTTCTCTCACAGTGACACAAGCCCCCATTTCTCAAAACAAAAACCTCATGAAAGTATCAGTTGGGTATATTTTTCATCAGGTGGCAGTGTGGTTTGAAATAAAGCAGACATCACACGAGATCCAATATGGCCACACCTACTTCTGATGAAAAGATGCTCGGAAATTACCAGTGTAGCTGTTCACTCTGTTTAAATAAAGTTCATTTGTTTTTTTAATTACTCTTCTTTCTGTAACCACATTTTAGATCATTCATTCTTTCCGTTTTATTCTCTAAAATGTTGGCAAATGTGTCCACCTGCAACACAATTTAAATAGAAATGAAATGTTAATAAGCTTTACATTAAACAAAGAGGCAGACTTTGGTGATAGATTTCACAGTTGGAAGAGCTCACAAAACTTGAATAACTAATAAATGTGTAGTTTGACAAGTTTATTCTCTTGCACAATTCAATTCAATTTGATTTTATGTATGTAGCCCAATATCACAACAGCAATTACGTCAAAAGGCTTCACAGAGACATAAAGCAGCAAATAGACAAACATCTCTTGACCCTCAAGACGGACGGGTCAAAGACAAGAAATGGTTAAAAGACGTCAATTTTTAGCTTCAACAATAAAATTACTTAATAAAGCACTGTACATACTGATAGACATGAACTTTGATGTGTTCTTCCAAAAGTAGAATGAAATGAATAATGAACCTAATGAAGTTTTGTGACAAAGCTTGTTACTCCAAAGAGAAACGTGGTAATAGAAGAGGCATGTGTTTTCTCTTGCCTCCTGCTGGTGTCGCTGGAGCTTCAGAAACACACTGAGCTGATCTCACACATCAGCAGCGTGTGGTTAAAAAGGACGTCTGTGGATGAAGGATGAGGGAGAAGAGGTGCACGCTCAGACCAGTCAACATGTCCACACTGTTGTTCTGGTGTTCACTTGTTCCCGTTTGTCTGTCCATTAAGATTGACCAGTCTCCTCCGGCCATCTTTAAAAACCCTGGAGACGAGGTGCAGCTTGTCTGCAGCCACAACAAGACGGACTACACCATGATGCACTGGTTCCAGAAATCCCCTGGAGAACAGGCTCTCAAACGTATTGGACATTTGAACTATGAGAGCAAAGACTATGACAAGTTTTATGAGAAACATTTTAAAATTATAGGAGATTTGAGCGGAGAAAAAGCAAAGAATGCTTCTCTGTTGATATCCGACTTAAAGCCTGAGCACAGTGCTGTGTATTACTGTGCAGCAAGCTACGCACAGTGACTACAGATCATCTCCTCTTTGTACAAAAACATAAAAGCATTAATAGTTTTGAATTAGAAATGCCACTGAAGCTCCGCCCAGTGCAGCTGCTCTGTCCTATGATCTTGTTTTTTTCATCACATCTTTCTTCAAACCACATTCAGCTTCAATAACACACACAATCCAACTGACAACTTTTATGAGGAAAGCACATTTAATGAAAACTAAAGGGAAAGTAGTTATGTGCACAATAAAAAATAAAAAGTAAATGAGTATTAATAGTTTTTGGTGTACTGTTAAACTGACACCATCAAGCTACAGGATTTCCGGCACGTTCATTTCAGCTTCTCCAATGCTTCCAGCAGTAATCTGAAGCTGACCTGAGTTTAGGTTTAGGTCTTGAGTCTTAGTCTTGGTTTAGTCTGAGCTGGTTACAGTTTAATCTAAAAACTGGTTTGAGTCTTCATTCTTTCTCTTTCTTTCTCTTTTTTTAAGTTACATATTTACACCAGTTGTGTTTTCTTACAGAGAACTCTCAACCTGTTTATTTGTAGTCACATGATTATGACATCACTTCCTCTGGGTTCAGCTTCAGCTCAAATTGTCATCGAAGTAGTCTTCTCTAACCTCATTGCAAATGTCCAAAATGATCCTGTTTGTACTCTCTTATTTTGCAGGTAAACAGCTTTTGTTACTGGAGGGTTGTGATTTCTTTTAGGTTCTTGTTCAATCATGAATTTGTCTTTGTTGCAGGAGTTTCTCTGGCCATCTTGGTGGATCAGACTCCCTCTGGTGTATTTCAAAAACCCAATGGCACAGTGCAGCTCATCTGCACCCATGACAAAGTTGATTACCGAATAATGACGTGGTACCAGTTAATGCCGGGAGACACCGCTCTAAAACTGATCGGATACGGATACAACCAGTTCCTCAGTGACAGTGTGGAGCCACCATTTAGGAAACATTTTGAATTAAAAGGAGATCTCAGTGGAAACATAAAGAATGGATCTCTTGTCATTAAAAATGTAGAGGCACAAGAGCACACCGCTACATACTTCTGTGCTGCCAGAGAGGCACAGTATACAAACAGCCATATGGTTCTGACAAAAAACCTCTTCTCTCTGCCGCTGTGGGCTGCCTCATCTGATACTGAAACACAACCCTGACTGTGCTTTCAATACTTCCCTGAGCTTAATTAAACGACAGCCGGATACAATAAGAGAATATAACATAGAGGCATGGTTGTTGAATAATCTGATGTGATTTTCCCTAGACAGAGTAAAGTGAACAGGGGCTCTACCCCCACCAGTGCTTCTAACTTTTTAATTGTATTTAAGGCTCTGATTTAACATTTATTTAGGTTGGATCTGAGTTTAGAAAACAATAAGATGTTATGCGGACAAATCAACTTTCTGATATTATACATCCCCATAGCTCATTTTAGTAAGTTGATATCCATAAATTAACAAGAAAAAATAAAAGCCATGTGTGATTCAAAGGCAATGTGTCTTCTGTAAAACACACTAATAATAATAATAAAACGCATGTACAAACTTCTGATATGTGTAATATAATTGTTTCTGGTGGAAAATAAATAAAAAATGTAACTATACAGATCATGATAAGGGTCTTTAATGTTATGTTATTGAAAATCTGTTAAGAAATTATGTCTGGATAACACTTTAATGTTAAGGTTTTAGGAAAATACTAGGGCAATAGTCTCTCTCCCAGCTAACCAATCATAATGTGTCTGATAGAAATGTCTTCCATTCTCCTAATCCTTTCTGCGTCTAGTGTATCACAGAGACTCAATTAAATCTGTATTTGTCCCTTCTAACCACATTATTTTGTCTTAAAATGTGTGGTATTGCATATATTAAAATTTGGAAACATTAAGGGTATTCAACACAAATTTCTGTGAAGTTGAGCAGACAAACCTGTGGCATCACATCTGCATCACTTCCTGCTTCTGATCTAAAATAACTGCAGAGACACATGTTGGTTCATTCTCTCATCATGAAGCCATCTCTTCTCATCCTTTTGTTTTCCATCGTGTCTGATATTAAAGGTATAGTTTGAGTTTAAAGACTTTAAGTGCAGTTCTGAGACTCTTTCACCTTCTTAGTTTTTCCTCTTTTTCTTTCTGCAGGAGTTTTTTCCTCCAACAGTGAGCGAGTGTTTCAGACTCCGACCAACTTACTGACCCACCTGAGCACCGCAGTCAATCTTACACTGAGTCACCAAATCCCAAGCTATGACACTATCCTTTGGTACCAGCGTCTGAACGGAGACACTTCGCTCAAACTGGTGGGCTACATGTATTACAAAACTGCTAATATCGAGGCTGAATTTAAAGACCACTTTGCTGCGAGCGGAGATGGAGAGAAAAAGGCCCATCTTCACTTCCTGAAAGCGACGCTCGGAGACAGCGGGGAGTATTTTGGTGCAGCTCGTACTCCACAGTCACAACAACAGCGAGTCTCTTTGACAAAAACTAGGCAGCCGCTGAAACCACATTGATCTGAGAGGCCCCTATTTAATATATGACAGGCTTCTCACCTCAAATGAACTCAGTGTTAGTACAATTGCGTAAAAAACAAGTGATCAAATCAATGTTTAATAGAAAATAGGTATATGATTAGCATCTACAAAGGTATGGGATTTATGGTATTAAAGAGACTAATAAATAATTTTAAAAAAAAGGGGAACACATTTAAACAGTCAAAGCAGTTTACGTTAAAGGTCATCAAGCAAAGTATTAAAATGATAATATCCCAGTTTGGACTTTTTGCTCTTCATTCACTTCATGTTTAGGTCTAATATTACCATGAATTAACCAACAAACAGTTCTGTTTCCTGCTTTAAAAAAGTACCATGGTAATTAATATATATATATAACATCAACTATGAAATTAAGGAAAACATGGTAGAAATAATAAATAAATCACCCATTAGGCTGTGTGTGACTTTATACAGGGGTTTACATGTTGATGCTACACTGTAAATGTGAGCAATGTTATGGAAATGATCTGCAACTAACCATAATTACTGTTACGTTATATTTATTATGACACTATTACTACGCCATTGCTCAACTGTAATACATAAAGTGCCACAGAAAACTAGATTTAATAAATAATAAAAAATGTGTCCTAAGATGATTAAACCAACAGGTGGAAGCACAGCACATGACATCCAGGCTTTCAGCTTTCAGGATGTGGTGATGAATAAAACCACTGAGAGAAACAACACCTCCTCAAATCCTCTCACATCAACACTCGATCATGGCTTCATCTGCTCTCACATGTGCTGTTTTCTGTCTGTGGTTTTCATGTAAGATCCAGGCTTCAGTGCATTATAATGAATGATTCGTGCTGTAGTTTTATCCGATGTCTCTCCACAGGTCGGACCACGGCTGTTGTATTCCACCAGTCTCCTCCTCTGATAGTGAACCAGGACAGTAAAGTCTCCATAACCTGCAGCCACGACGACTCTACTCTGACAGCAATGCTTTGGTACCAGCATCAAACGGACAGCCGCTCTATGGTCCTGATTGGATATGGGTATGTGGGCTCCCAGAACTACGAGGGTCAGTTTGGGGAGCAGTTCACGATGGAGAGACACAGCACACTCAACGGGTCTCTGATCATTCACAAAGCGAGCCTGTCGCACTCGGCTGTGTACTTCTGTGCTGCTAGTACACAGTGATGTGGGATAAGGCCACTCCCAACTGAAAACCCTCCACATTGCCTCAAAGACAGTTACAAGTTATTTTCTAGCAGCAAAAACACTCTGAGGCTGGCAGAACTGTGAGCAGATTTCACGATTTCAAGTTTAAACACTGCACTTCAATCTAAACTTTAGAAGTTCAGACTCACTTTGGAAATTAAAAATGAACTCAATACCAATCTTTTTAAAAATGTTTACAACTTGATAACCATAGTACCGTCTGGGAGAGCTCCCATCGACAGCATTTGCAAACGGGTAGGTAAATGTAAGGTAAATATCTGGCTGGTGATTGGATTTAGAACTGCAGTTTTATCCAATCATATATTTTGAGATACAAAATAAGTGTTGCTTTATGCTGCGGCAAGCTGAAAAACAGAACACAATAACGATCTAAATATAGGAATATGGCAATTGCATATAAACCATTTCATTGTTGTACAGTCTACAATACAAGGGACAACTGCAGAAGCTGTGGTGAAACCTGCAGGATCAGAAGAGGACCTTCAGACTAGCTTTGGGAGTAAAAACAAGCAAACATAAAACAATGAGGCAGTGTTTTTTTAATTCATCTCTTTTTGAACAATTCCTGCCTCTGTGCATGAGCTATAGTCACATGACTCTTTGGTAGGCGGAGCCAGATGCTTCTACTACTTGGACAGAGGGTCTATCCTTTCATTTATTGTGTATGGCTTTAGCTGTGCTTATCCCCGAGCCACTCCTTTATCACAAAACATCCACAATAGTTTATCTAAATAGAAATAAACTATGAATAACACTCTTCTATAGAGTTTGCTTTGATGAGCTGAAGTTGGAGGATGTCGCCTGCTGTGATTGGACTGATTCTCATCTTCTTTTTATGTAATGCCTATTTTTTTTACATGAACATTATATTGTCTGTTGGCATTTAACTTTTGTATTTTTCTCTCTTCACAGATCACGCTGAAGGTGTAACATTTGACCCGTCTCATCCCAGAATAGTGAGCCAAGACAAGAGGGTAGAAATTAAATGCCATCATGACGACAGTAATTTGTATGTAATGATGTGGTACCAACAACTGGACGATGCTCAGCTCAAGTTAATTGTCTACAGCAACTTTCCAAATGAACCCAGCTTTGAGAAAGAGTTTGAAAACCAGTTTGAAATGACCAGAAAAGACGTTCAAACAGGAGCTCTCATCATCAACAGTGTGAGTCAGTCACACTCAGCGGTGTATTTCTGTGCTGCCAGTACACAGTGATGTGGTTTGTCTTCCTCTCATACTAAAACCTGTATTTGGAAATCATTCAAAACACACACACTTATTGTAAGAGGGAGGATTCAGTAGAGTTTAATGACACTGAGAAGGCCTCCTGCACTGACTCTGAAGCACAGTGGACTGTCCTGATGCCCTCTTACAGATGATATAATTGTAAACAAATAATAATAAATACTTTTTTATGAAACTTTGGGGTCTTTACTAATGCCAAAAGTCAATTAATAGTTGAAGAACTCCCTTTTTTGTTAATTTGAGCGGTCCAAACACTCAACAGTGATTGCCTTCTGACTAGCTGTAACAGTAAAAAAACGTGGCAGGTTTTTTTTATTTTATTTTATTTTTTTATTAATTCATCTTTTTTTGCGTATTGCTTATGTCCCTGAGCATGAGCAGTCACATGACTCTTTTGTAGGAGGAGTCAGATGTGCACTGAAGCTTCTCCTTCTTTGACAAAGGGTTCATCCTTTCATTTACAGAGTGTGGCTTTAGCTGTGCACATCTCCAAGACACTCCTTTAACAAAACATCCATAATATTTCACATTTAGATAAAGTATGAATAACACTCTTCTATAGAGTTTGCTTTGATGAGCTGAAGTTGGAGGATGTCGCCTGCTGTGATTGGACTGATTCTCATCTTCTTTTTATGTAATGCCTGTTTTTTTACATGAACATTGTATTGTCTGTTGGCATTTAACTTTTGTATTTTTCTCTCTTCACAGATCACACTGAAGGTGTAACGTTTGACCCGTCTTACCCCAGAATAGTGAGCCAAGACACGAGGGTAGAAATTAAATGCCATCATGACGACGGTGCTATGAACGTAATGATGTGGTACCAACAACTGGACGATGCTCAGCTCAAGTTTATTGTGTACAGCTACTTTCGAAATGCACCCAGCTTTGAGAAAGAGTTTGAAAACCAGTTTGAAATGACCAGAAAAGACGTTCAAACAGGAGCTCTCATCATCAACAGTGTGAGTCAGTCACACTCAGCGGTGTATTTCTGTGCTGCCAGTACACAGTGATGTGGTTTGTCTTCCTCTCATACTAAAACCTGTATTTGGAAATCATTCAAAACACACACACTTATTGTAAGAGGGAGGATTCAGTAGAGTTTAATGACACTGAGAAGGCCTCCTGCACTGACTCTGAAGCACAGTGGATTGTCCTGATGCCCTCTTACAGAAGGATATAATTGTAATTTATATGAAACTTTGCGAACTTTACCTATGCCTAAAGTCAGTTACACGTTGAAGAAGATCCAGTCTCTGTTTTTATAAATTTGAGCTGTCCACACACTCATCAGTGATTCTGGTGTGATTTCCACCAAATCAAATTCAGAACAATATGTTTGGAGTTGCTCTGATTGGATTAATCCCTTGAGTTAAGTGGTTCCTTTTTTTTGTAAAACCCACAACTTTCAAATACCAAAGTTCATGAAACATACTTAAGACTATATGACATAAAACTGAAGCTGAACAAACAGAGATGAATTTTCAGAGCACATTCTTACCTTGAGTAAACAGAGATAATATTGAGTCAATGTAGTGCACACATAAGACCAAAGTGAATCCAGCAAAAGCCCTGCCAAGAGAAGACATGTTAATGTTAGTTACTGGCCATTAAACCCATTCTTAAATTAAAAAAAAAAGCATGTTATTGTGTGAAGATGAAAATGCAATTCTTGTGTTAAGTCTGGGGTGGAAGTACGAAAAGGGGCATTCGTTCACAAAAGATGCTAGAGGCACAACACACATCTTACTAAGTTATCATCACACACCCAGAGGAAGCACTAAAAACCAAACTGAGTCCTTTACCTTTGTGCAATGGCCACTAGGAGGCGCTTTGTTCTGTAAAGACTAAGCACCTATGTGTGAATAAAGGAGGAGCAGACTGGATATAGCAGCAGTGTTTCCCCAGGAGCTGCTGAAGACCATTTAATCATGACTGCCTTAAAACTGAGTCTCCTTTTGATTTTAATCTTCATCAGT
The DNA here is from genome assembly GCA_036850595.1 of Rhyacichthys aspro. Classification (NCBI taxonomy): domain Eukaryota; kingdom Metazoa; phylum Chordata; class Actinopteri; order Gobiiformes; family Rhyacichthyidae; genus Rhyacichthys; species Rhyacichthys aspro. The sequence continues at coordinate 9,143 of JAWCTZ010000841.1, read as the reverse complement.
AAGGACATGCCACCACTTACATTAATCAACACCATCAGTTTTCACTTCTCAGCTGCATGTCTCTTTTGTTTCAGATTTCTGCTTTGGCGTGGTCCTTAAACAGCCTGAGGTCGTCTTCATTCTCACTGGAGACACTGTGACGTTAGACTGTAGACACACTCAGACTGACCATTACTACATGTACTGGTACAGACAGAGCCCTGACAGGAACATGCAGCTGGTGGCTTATTCTATTGGCAAAAACAATTCTAACATTGAGAAACCATTTGACGCGTCCAAGTTCACCATGTTACGGCCAGAAGTGCTTGAAGCGCACCTGAAGATTCACCGCGTGGAGTCACTGGACTCAGCTGTGTTTTACTGTGCCTCCAGTCGAGCACAGTGAGGCAGGAGGCCCAGACGCTTGACAACAACCTGAGAACTGGGAAAACAAAGGAAAATGAAAAATGAAGGGTTTAGTGTGTACAGGACAGGATTAATGTTATAGACTTGATAACTTACCTAAATATATAAACATGAAACTGAGACTCCCAATAGTATTTGAGTTATATATATTTATGTCCTTACGCTTTTAGAAAGATTAACATACAACTCCTCACCACAATTTTCAGATAAGTCTGCAGGTGTCAATTTATGGTTTATTCGTCGCTTTCATTTACAAGCATTAGACTAAACAGGGTCACAACCATGTCATCCCTCATATACAGTATATATTTATATATATATAGATAGATCTATATGTAACTGTGATGTGAGATTAGATTAGAGCATATTCCATCTCAAAGGATAACATCTTTTAGGAGACACTGACCTCTACAGGATTTAAATGGTGTTACATTTGAATTACTTTCAGACTCACAGCCTTGAGATCAGTCATTGTTTAAGGAACGTGTTATTGTTCATAACTATCTTTCAACTTTTTTCAACCACTTTTACCAGCTGCACTACACTCAACTCTGACGTGTGCTCTATCTGTCTTCAAAAAGAGAGGAACCTTTAACACCAAAGACCCTTAAGCCATGTTTTCACTGACTACATTTTGTACTGCCGACCAGAACAATGCATTACACTAGAAAATTGTATTTTACTAAACAAGTTCACATTCATATTCATTCATAATTCATATTGATAGTACAAAAAACATACTGAAGTTCACATTTAATTGTTTTTGGCACGACTTGTTGTTTCTTACATATAAATAAATGTGCATGCAAAACAGTCATAACACATTTTAGACAAATCTAGCTTCATTAAATACAACATCACTATGGAACATACTCAAGACTTTCTTTAATCAAAAACATTCAGAGATCCTGCTCTCGTCGTACGTTCCTGTCTTTTATATCAGAGATGATCTCAAGGTGTGACCAGGAGGTGTGTCATTTCCTCCTTCTTCCTTAAAAAAGCCCTTTTCTTTGTCTTGATGCTTCTTTTCTGAGTGAGTCCTGAAATAGCAGCAGACTGACTTCATTGAGATGAGGCCCACAGCTGCTGCACCCGCCTCACAGAAAGATGGAGGCTGAGATACAGAGGAGCAGCGAGGGGGGCCGGGGGAACCAGGTTTTTGTATGAAGTCTTTTCATCGTGGGGACAGGGGGCCACGGTGATACAATCCTATAGAGGCGCCGTACAAAAACCTCCTGCACTAAACTCCAGGGTTTGATCAGACACAGGCCTGTATTCACTGGAGCAGGACCCAGTTTGATAAAGACCTGGACAGACCCCAGTCCAACAGAGACATGTCCCTCTCACTGATGCACTGAGGCTCTATAAAGAATTATTATTTTATCATTTCTTGGTGCAGTGGGCAGCAGGTCTATTCCCTCAACCTGACAGAGACAAGACAGACCTGTGCAACATGAAGACCACACAAAGCCTCCACCTCAGTCTCTGGATTAGTCTGGACTGGTCTGGATCATTGGATTTTACTGATTGTGAAAAATTTGGTGACTTTTTGTTTGAGGAAGAGACCAGTGTGACACTGGAACTGAAGTCTACTTTGGAAAAGGGACTAAACTCACAGTTTTGGGTAAGTCAGAGCCCAGAGCTCGGTTTACTGTGACTGGACTCAGACTGTCCCTGTGTTTGGACGAGATTAAAGAAGAATAGTTTGATAGAATATTATTGGGCTGCAGTGAAAGCACTGTGAGCAACACTCAACCTGCTTACTTCGGCCCAGGAACCAAACTCACTGTTTTAGGTAAATATCATAGTTTAAGTTATCGTTTGGTTTGGGTTTTATTGATTTAGAAAGTGTTTTAATGTTGGACAATGAGATGGAGTTTGATGCTCAGTAATCCTTCACTGTGACGACTTTTCTGAAGCCTACTTTGGAAAAGGAACCAAACTCACCGTTTTAGGTAAATATCACAGTTTATTAGAGTAATCTATCCAGTACCAATACTACCATAGTGATATTCTCAGAGTAATAGTGAATGGGATGGTTAAACTGTTCAAATAACAATGTGATTGAGTTTGAGGCTCAGTATTATGTCACTGTGACAACGCAAATGAAGCCCACTTTGGAAAAGGGACTAAACTCACTGTTTTAGGTGAGTCCAGGTTGTAAATGTACAGCGCTGTTTATTTAAAAGCTTATTTGTCTAATGTTCATCTGAGGACTTTTTGATGTGAAGCTAGAGCTCTGTGCCAACTATGAAGCTCACTTCGGCCAAGGCACTAAACTAACTGTTCTGGGTGAGTGAGACTTCTAGTGTGTTTGAAATACTTTTGGATAAAACACTTTGATTCAGCTGGAAGAGGTTTTAATAGATAATAAATATGTAAAAAAAAAAGAGGCGCATTGAGAGCAGGTTTGGACACTCTGCAGGTTCACTGTGACTGGTACTAATGAAGCCTACTTTGGTGGAGGAACTAAGTTAACCGTTTTAGGTAAGAAATCCTTTTGAAACAGTAGACATCGTAGTTTTGACTTGTTTTGTGCTGTATTGACCCTGTAGCATTCTTGTCACATACTCACTATAAGTACTAGGTAAATATCAAAAGTGGTTATAATGTTAAAGTGAAGCAGACAGGGAACAAGTAGGAGGTTTTTGTAACAGTTCGACAGCTCTGTGCTCATTCGCCGAGGCTTACTTTGGAGCTGGGACCAAACTCACTGTTTTAGGTAAGAACAAGCAAATCTCACTCTTTCAGACAACAATGTATCGGACGAACAGATAAGTAGCATTTTCTTTTATATTTGACATATTAGTTACATGTAAACTGCTCTTATTAAAACATGTGAAAAAAGTTGATTGAATGTAGGTTAGTGCTGGCAAAATAAAGCAGTTTCCCATGAAGCCAGTGCTGCTATAAAACATTGGCTCTTTGCCCGGATTTTGAGTCTAGTAATACGTTCTTATCATCTCTGTGCTTTACTGTGAGCTTCCAGTCAGAGGCTTACTTTGGAGCTGGGACTAAACTTACTGTTTTAGGTAAGAGCAACAAAATGCATCAAAGTTAAAATGGAGTTTCTGTCTGCAAAGTAAGACACTAAACTGACACAAACAATGCTACGGTTACACAAAAGTGCTCCTAAGTTTATTGTACGAGGGCACAAAGACGACTGTAAGTCTCTCAGTGTCGAGGGGTTTTTACTGTTGCCTTGTATCAGTGTGAACAACTACGACCCTGCTTACTTTGGCAGAGGAACCAAACTGACGGTTTTAGGTAAGATAATGCAAAATGATCTCCAGTTTAAATGTTAGGAAAAATGTATAAATTACTCCTTTTATCCTGTGATTGTCTTAAAGGATGGCTCAGTATTTTGTATGTCAGTGGCTCAAGAGCTAGACTATGTACTACTGGTTACTGGGCAAGTGAAAAATGGATGTCAAATCTTTAATACTCACGTAAAAATGATGTATATGTGAAGAGTTCGTCCTCTAACTGGACCGGACAGATTGAAATGGGTGGTTTTCAATAGTTACTTTAGTCAACTCAGAGTTAACTCAAGGCATATGGGCCAAGTTTAACCTTCCCAAAAATATGGGGACAATAAAAATGTGTTTATATGCTGTCTGTATAGCTAATAGCAGAAAATATATTTAAATGTACAAAAATTTTATAGTCAAAATTAAAAAAATTGAGAAACAAATGTAGGAAAAAACAATATGTTTAAAAAAAGATAATCAAATATCAGTGTCAATGACAGTAAATGTTATACTTATTTAATACTTTAAAAAAATGTACAGTTTTTCAATGTATACGTTTTGGACATACAGGAAAGAACTGAGTAGCCAACAAAAAATGTGGAGAAGAGATTATTACAATTTATTTTGAAAGTGTAATGTTATGTGTGTTTATTTATATTGCATCATAAGTGTGACCATGATCTGTTGTTATGCATTATAAAATTGAGTTTGATGCCTCTGTTATACAGGTGAGTTGTAATTTTGTGAGATGAGAAACAAAATCCTCGATTGCTAAACAGGAAAAACAGTCAACATGAATGAACCTTTATATTTTGTTTAAAAGTCTATGGTGTTATTTGCATTCATACAGTACATAATACTCAGTTATTGTGACTATTTGTGCAGAAAAGGACCACGACATCACTCCACCGACAGTCAAAGTCCTTAAACCTTCCCCGGACGAGTGTCGCAACAAGAAAGACGAGGCCAAGAAGAAGACCTTAGTGTGTGTGGCCAGCGGTTTCTACCCGGATCATGTGACCGTGTCCTGGCAGGTGAACGAGAAGGGCATCACTGAGGGGGTGGCCACGGACAGCGCCCCCAAGAGGAATGGACCCTCCTACACCATCAGCAGCAGACTCAGGGTCTCCTCCCAAACATGGCACGACCCTCAAAACAAGTTCAAATGCATTGTCAGCTTCTTTAATGGGACTGTTAATAACGATTATACAAGTGAGATTGATGGCATTGAAGGTAGGCCTCTGTATACAGTAGGTGCATGGTGTAATATGTACTAAATGTAAAGAGTATTGGTTTTCAAGTGCCTCCATCTTTTCTGCAGGTAACTCAGCTGAGGGAGGCATCTCAAGAGGTAAATACATTTAAAATCAAAGCTTAAATGGCTCTCGTCAAGATTTATTCTGAATTCAAGGCAAACATTTTTTTTCTTAACGTTCCACAGAGAAGTATGTAAAGGTCACACAAAACGCCAAACTCTCATACACCGTTTTGATCGTCAAAGGCCTCGCCTACGCAATCTTTGTGGCCTTTCTCATCTGGAAGTTTCAGGTTTGTGTCTGTCAATTACAATTAGTTATAATTTTTTGTATTTGACATTTGTCTGTTTTCATATTTGTTGGTTTCAGGGTTCATCTGGAAAACAGAGTAACTGAATGAAGCACACAAGACAAAGCTTCTACACATGAAACATGACTGTATAGTTATTTTAATTACTCAGTCTTATACTTTTATGCAACTATGTACATTAAAGACTGCTGTCAAGCTCAGACACTGTTTGTGAAATGATTGCGATTTAAATAAAGACATTTGAAATGAATTGTATCCAAAAGCCTGCAGCATTTGTCATAACATTTTGCTGAGATAGCGATGACATTAGCAAGTTTCTAGCTAATTTAATCAAATGTTTTATTTTTTAATGTTAATTTAGAATTATTTATGGCAACAGTATAAAAAAGTATATAAAGTGGAGTGGAAACAGTTCTTAATAAACTCTATAAACTCCAGCTTTTTCAAGTTTTGAAGACGCTGTTCAATATGAGACATGGCTATACATACACGTACATAAATATGTCATTATTTCATCCATAGATCCAGGGCATGAGCCTGGAGTCTCATTTAAAACAAGAACATTTTGTCTGCTTCTTAAAAAAACAAAACACAATAAAAAAAATAACAAAACAAGGGGTTTGAAGTATCCACACAAATCTCGTCAAAATCTGTATCTATTTTCCACAGACTCCTGCAAAATCCATTTAATATATTAAGCCTCTCACATGATCCACAACTATTTTTTTTTCTTTGCAACTTTATATTTCATCCAAACACAACCACTGCTTTCACTCTCAAATGTATTAATGTGGACATATCTATTATGTGACTCTGGAGGGATAAGCTTTACATTTCACTGGTATAAATATCATGATTCAAAACAATCAGTCTTTGTTTGAAAAAAGTGAGATGAATTAACAGTTTGTGTTGAAACAAATTATCTTAACACTGTAAGATGTTGCTCTAAATCTCACATTCGTTCTCAACACCAGATATTTTAGTTGGCGTATCATCCTGTCATGGAAATGCAGTGTTTTGTTAAATTTCTGTTTATTCAAGGTTTAATAAAGATTTATACCAGTAAATTCTTTCAAATAGTATCTTCTGGGTACACACACACAGTACAGTGAGTAGTTATTGGTGCGTCTCATATTATTATTATACTATTTAATATTGTTATTAAAAAAGCGCAAGCATTAACCAGTCAACATTAATATTATCAACTCATTTGAAATAGGCTTTGTCATGGAATACATTTCATGAGATGTTATAGATATTGTGCAAAAGCATGAGTTGATATCTTCAAAGTTGTTTGGTTGTGTTTGGAAAGAAACATCTCATGCCAGGAAGTGAGCACTGTGGCAATGGAAAAAACAGGTTAAAGCTGTTGTTGATGCGAGAAGCGGAGTGTGAAACTGCAGAGGAGGCAGGAAGTGGTCACAGAGCAGCTGCACGAGGTTCTCTGCAACATTCAGCTCCACCACAAACACCTGCAGCGCCCAATAACACCCCTGTACCCCCCACACCCATCCTACAGCCTCTACAGCCCAGAGCCCGCCTCCAAACAAACAGCTGGGGTATCTGTGTCAACACCATGTACAGTAAACAAATGCCTCTGTTTAATGTTTACAGATGTTGTTTTCATAATTGAGGATATAGTTGATTTGTTAATAAGCTCTTTTCTGGTCAACTTGAGGGTAGCCTGTGCGTAAAAACGAAAAAAGTACGCCTCAGGTTTATACACCATTTTAGGTCAGCCAACTTGTAACCATAGCAACTGTAAAGGACAATATGTTCATGGTTGGACTTTATGTCCCAATATCAGCTGTTCCCTCAAAGGTTTTTAGAGAATAAATCTACTGCAAAGTGACACCGGAGAAGTTAAAAATTAAGAAGACAACAATGAATTAAAAAGGCATCCAAATGGTCAGTTTTACTCTGAAGTATCTCACATAAATTATACATCACAGTTTAGTCTAAAGCTTTTTTTTTTTTGAGAAAGTGCTTTTGATTACCACATCCATAGTTATGCATTGTACAGTCCACAGTGAAATGTACTCATGTGCAGCACAAAATATAAATGTGGATTTGAAAAACCCTCTTTTTCTGTTATCATACAATATAAATATTGCAGTTTAGTGTTTGTATGTTTTATACAGTACATGGTACATTGCATAAAAGTAAAACTCAACATACAGTTGAAAATGAAAAAAAAGTGCATCTGGATACTTCTTTCGCCACTAAAAAGGAATCTTATACTATACATACTTTCTTGAACAATTGTTTTCCTTTGTTTGATGAAAGTAAACGTAAAAAAACAAAAAAACAAAAACAAAACATACACGTTGAGATGTGCAAAGTTTAGATAAAATATAAAAATGAAATATACACAGATCATAATGTTTCAGTCTGATCTCTGTAGCAGCCTGATTATATTGTTTTTACTGAGGCAACAGGCAAACATAAATATAGTAGTTTAAGTATTTTTGCTTGCTAATCTATACATTTCATATTATTGTTTTCATATTTATACTTTTTGTTTGGATTGTATTTTTTATTATATATGTCCTTTGCGAGCACATAACATTAACTGTTCGAGTCTGTCTCTTTAATTCAATCTCCTTGTTTTGCTCTCATGGTTTTTATGGCTTTTATTTGTCTACATGCTTTTGTTTTATTTTTAAATGTGCTATATCATTAAAATGGCTTGGCTTTAACATCTACAGTGTAATACTTTCTTTGCAGACAGCTGATTGGTAAAAGCCAGTGATTGTTATGCCACCTACTGGAGAAAAATGTTACTTGCAGCACAGTTTTTAAATTTTTTTTTAACAAGTGCTGTCAAATTGTCAAAATCTACAGGGTGTATTGTGTATATTTCCATTCCTCGGCATTTCTTATCTTGTGCTGAACACTTTTTTTGATAATTACTGTTGTAAACATGTTATACAGCACCGAAAATCACTGCCTATCCTCCTCCTGCTGTGGAAAACTCTGGTATCACTCTACGCCTCGTCATAGACTGGTGCACCTTTTGCTCAAAGTACAACAATAAGTCGTTTTTTGATCTAGTAACTCACAGGATCACTGCTAAAGAGACCCTCCCACTCAGACCTGTGCATGTCATGTTCTCAGCATATTACTCTTCAGTCTGTCTCAGGAGAACAGATAATGGACATTTCAAACAAATCCCTTATTCTTCTTTATTTGCATTTTCTGGATAAAAGGTAAATCCAAACACAAGTCACTATATGATATTTAAACAATGTGTAAACATCTAAATCTTTACTGCTTTACTCTCAGGTCGAATCGATGGGATTGTTGTCAGCCAAGAGCCATTTTTGTCAAAAACTGTGGGAGAAATTGCAATATTTGACTGCCACCACTCTCTGGGTGTCAGCCTCAAGTTGATGTACTGGTACCGACAGCTTCCTGGGGAAGTATGGGCTAATATTTGTCACGTCTCTCATTTCTAAGGATTTTGCTGAAGGTTTTGGAAGAGAAAAATACTTCCTGTCCAGAATCAATGTGACAAAAATGTCTTTAATGGTGGTGGACCTCACCCGTGAGGATGAAGCGTTGTATTGGTGCGCTGTTGCCCGTCACAGTGACAGAAAGACGCCAGGCAGATTAACAAAAACCTAAGCGGATACTGCAGGGGGAACTCAGAGACCACACAACATGACACACCTCAAAGCAGTTTGTCAGCAGGCTTTTTAACCAGCCCTGAGAAGACCTCTACAGGCTCACCAGACCTGTCTCCCAAATATCTATGAATGAATGAATCATTACATGTATAACTGTGAAGGTCATATTCTGAGTAAACTCCTTATTTTAAAGATGAAAGTCTACCCTCACACAACTATACTCTACATTTTTTACATATACAACAACAGTGTAATACAGGACGGACATTGCACTAGAGACATTATACATAAG
>JAWCTZ010000840.1:0-29822 GCA_036850595.1 Rhyacichthys aspro | reverse complement strand
TCTGTTTGCCAACCTATTTTATTTTTTTGAGCAGCTTTCTTTTTGTTATTTCCTTATACCGTATTGTACTACTTTAACTTGCTTGGTAGTCCTACCTCGCCCTTTTAAGCCCCCCCAATTACCTTCCCTTCCCTTTTTCCACCGGGAATAGGGATTGTGTGTGGGGGTTGGTTTTGTTTTTGGGGTGGGGGCAGAGCAGAAACGGAAAAAGAAGAGGAGTTTTTTTGGAACACCGGAGGAGGGGGGAGCACCAAAAAAAAAATTTACAAAAAACACACACACACACACAAAACACTTGATGACTGGTGGTGGTTTGGTGGGTAGTTGTTTTTTGGGGGGGGGCAGAGGGCGACCGGGCCCCGCTCTTTTTCTTACCTCGGGGTTGTGGTTCCTCTGTTTTAACTACGACAGCGCTGAGACACGTGTAAACAAACGCTGAACACAAGTTTATTTACAAGATTTAAAGAGGAACACTGCTTAATAAGGCCTCAAATTATGCCGATTCTCATTGCATCCCTCTTTAATTTATTATTCTTAATAGGGGTTAGGCGTGGCTTACACACACACTTCAAATATTTCAAGCTGACTTCTGGAATAACGTTGAGAAACTTTAACTGACAAAACAACATAATCGCATGACAGCCTCACTTGATCCATGGATGAGGCATGAACAGACATAGCTTGCCTCATAAATCACTGTAATTGCACTAACCCAACTGTCTACTGCTGACAATTTTATTTTCGGTCCATTCATACATCTGTTTTCATCTTTATTTTGAATCTTTGAAGGTATACACAGGAATTCAATTATTAGCATGCCAAATAAGAGAAGCATTTATGATGAGTTTTACAACATTTAGCAAAAAGAGTGTTTGAGTTATTCATATTTTATTTTCATGTGGCATCATTTATATTCAAAGGGCATTTGTTTTTTCACCACTGGTCAGTCTTTGCTGTAACTGAATGTTCTGCCAATGGTGAATGAATTGACACAAGAACTTTTTTTGAACTGGACAGTGCCACAATGGCCAGTGGCATGATTTGTTTGATTTTGATTGATTTGTTGAAATTTTAATTCCCAATACAAAATTCTAAATAGTTGTGGTACGTCTTCAGATTACATCGAAATCTACTCCGCCCAATCCCATTTCTACCCATCAGCCCTACCCCTCAGCCCTACTCCTCGGCGTTCACGTGAGCCGAGGAGGTTTGCCAAATCTCTTTTGGACTGAGGGCAAGGGCTACATACCCCTTCAATCGGACATTTGAAACGAAGGGGTAGAAGAAATTTCCCAGCGTACAGCACGTTCATTGAATTAAGTTATTATCTATACAATCTTTGATGTCGTCCAAACAACTGTGTTTAAACCATAATACAACATTATAGAACAAAATTAAAGCAGCCACAGTGACACCGCCATTGTTTGTAAAAGTGTAAAAGATTTGCTCATCCAAAGTACAATGCAGCACCAGACTTTTCCAACTAAATCTGGATCAGCATTTTTTTCAAAGGGCTCTGTTTTAGTGTAGACGCTACTTAAACACCTCAAAACGACGTGTTCTGTCGACATTTTCAAAAGGATGTCAGTACATTCTAATGGGCCTGAGGGTTAGTGTTAAGCGTAAAACTTTTCCATTTAAAAATACTGTAGTTTTATGTTTGTGTTGTGAAAAAAGTGAAAATATGTTAGTGTGGATGAACAACTGCTTCTCTTCTCTGATTGGCTGCTGAAGAAAAACAATGTTGTATCGGTGACAGCCATCTTTTTCTAAATTATACAGTCTTGTTTTTTTTAAATATGGATGCCAATTGTACAGACCTTTAATAATTTTCATTCTACAACAGTTTTTGAGAAGTTGCTGCCAGTTAATAAGGAACTAACTGCAGTTGAAGAAATATTATTGTCAATTGTCAAGTTCTTTTTATGTTTGTTCTATTCATTGTTCAAAATAATAAGCTGTCTAAGGTATTGTTGAGCTCCATTGTGTGGAACGTAGTAAAGGTGTGAAGGTGTGAAGTCTGGGTCTGCTTGCCCTACATATTGTACGGTCAAAGCCACATACATGTCCAGCTCGGGCAGCTGCTGGGTCCGGGGTTTGTCTCTAAGCCCCAGTCAGGTCAGCAGTAGGTCAAAGTTATTTTGAGCCTGGATGTCTGTCTCTGGGGTAAACAGGGCTCCACATGAAGGGTGCTGACAGGTCTGCTCTACCTGTGTCATGTCAGGACAACAAAGTATAGTGAAAAAAGCCAGTGGGAAGTACCTTACAGTGCCATGATGTCCTGATTTCTTATTTTTTTGCACGTTTGTCACACTTAAATGTTTCAGATCATCAAACAAATTTAAATATTAGACAAAGATAACTCAAGTATCCTGTTTATATCAATTACCTGCCACTTCGCTAAACTGAGGCATGACAGAGGCAATCCTTCCTCTGCTGATTAGTAGTGTCTTTAGCGTCTGCAGTCATTATAGCCATTATATGAGCTGCAACGTAAGTTCAATCTAACTACGCCGTTTGTAAATAACATTATCATTACAATGCATTTCATGATATTATTGCATCATAAAATGGACACATTGATAGATGCTGATTAGCGATTTCCAAATAGCACTTTTTTAAGTAATTCAAATTGAGCATTGACTGACTTTACAGATATAAGTTATGTCTTCATGAACCACTTTCAGTTTCAGAGCCATGATTTTAGGAGCTACTTTTTTGTGCCTCTCAACTTTAACAGATCATCATTTCCTGTTTGCTTTGCTCTTACAATCTTCATGTACACTCAGATATTCCAATAAGGAAGACTAAAGTGTAGGGTTTACCATAAGTTATATTAAGTAATATTAAGCACATTTCCTGCCTCATCTTTGTGAAAAACTTAAATTACATAAACTTGCATTTAGCTAGTTTCAAAGCCAAGGCAAAACTTTTATTTTATTTAATACAGCACACCGGGCCTGTAAAAAAAAAAAAAAAAATAGTGGCTACTAAAGCTCTCTCAAAGTAGTATAATACGTCATGCATACTACAGTCACACATTACATGAAGCATTTAGCACTAAGCACCTCTAACTACCATTATATTGTATTGCAAGTGTGCATTATATAGACTTGGAGTGTTCTCCTCACATTATCACTTTAAACCTGTTTGCACAGACTCGTCTCTACCTGTGGAAAGCCTTAGTCATCACAAAGCCTCTGTGTCCTGTTTCATTGCCAGCTCACTACTCTTTTGATGCCCCATATATTTTATACAATGAACAGAACACTCAAAATAGAACTTGTACGCCCTATAATTGGATTTTTTTCTTATTACAGGTGGGAACACACCATGTGCTCCATCACAGTGGTCGTCTGGATGAGGAAGGTGAGGAGGACGGGGACGATGAAGATCAGTTCATGTTGCAGAGGCATCACTTGAGGAGAGAAGGAAGAGGCGGCCATGAGGTTTACTATGAAACTGATAACAGAGAGATGAACCAGAATGAAGCAGACCAGGTGAGAGCAATTAGAGAGTATAATAGTTGTTTGTAATATGAGCCTTTTATTGAACTTACACAACAAGCTGTGGATGTGTATGTGGCAACAGAAGTAAAGCAGACATTACACCCTTTGATTACATTAAAGGGCAGAAATGCAAATTCTGTATTTAAAAAAAAACCCCAAATGGTTTGGCAAATAGCAACCAATGGATCAACTACATGTGTGCTGTCAGTGAGTGGGTAGAGAACAACAGGCTACATCTGCTAAAGGCTGTCTCTAATTCAGTGATTCCAACTTGTGAACTCTTTAAATGGGAAATGGTATCTGTTTGGTCGATGGTGCATGTTTAAAACTGTAGTATTGCGTTTTAAAGCACCATCACCATGAGTAAGCTAACATGCCAACACAGCCCTTTTAAAATTATCTTAAAAAAAATGCACAATATGCATATAGAATATATTATATATGACATCTGTGTAACAAATAAAAAAACACCTAAAATAGATGCAGTTATTTCATTTGTATTATTTTAACAGAATTTCAATGAAATACAACAATATCTTAAAAAAAAAAAAAAGTGTCATGGAGCTTAGTCTGTTCTTAAAACAAGTCACGAGTGCCACTTTCACAATGGAAGATGGCTGTTTAATTAAAGTCTCAGTATCTGTAGAGCGAATATTAAGATGCATTTTGATGAATTGGCTTATTTTATGTAAGGTTGTCTTGGCACAGAATATATGAAATTGAGACATGAATTTGAAGAACAATGCCAACGCAGCAGGATAATATTTGTGATGCATTCATTGCTCATTATACACTCTTTACTTTGATCAAATGTACAATGTAAAAAGTGTATTTGCACAGTATTGAAAAAAGTGAAATAATAAACTACATTTCCCACCTTGTTGTAAAGGCCAGAGGTCAGGGTTCAGAGGTCAGAGATGAGAGGTGGTGAAGAAACACTAGCCAGACATTTCTCAGAATGTGTCTGTGAATGAAGAAGCAACTCTAAGACCTTTGACAAAACAAGTGACAAAAGTAGGCCACACTCAATTTATTCATGGTCTTGTATTTGGCAATAGTGCACACATTCTCAGCTCACTATCACTAATACTCAGTGTTGATGAGTGTTTCTCAAATGTTTTGCTTTGTAACTGTGCCACATTAGCCTAAATATGACGTTATTTATCATGTTACATTGATAATGTTTGTTTACAAGAGTTGTATTGTAAATATGCTCTATAGACTATACAGTGTAGTAGTTTTTATAATGAATGTCTCTGAAAAATGAAGAAAACACAAATGAACTACAACCTAATTCCATTATCCAAGATATATTTAATAACAATTGACCGTTTTTTTTTACACTTACTAAAAAGTATTGTAAAAAAAAAAAAAAAAAAAAAAGGAACATCCCCTACACACCCAGAATTGTGTAGAATAATGTATATTTTTTTTGGCAAAGGAACATTTCATTTGACTGCAGTAGCTCACCACTCCATCTAGTGGCACAGTGCGATATACAGGCTGCCCATATTTTGAGATGTATGTTGATTATGTTAAACTGCTGTAATGTGTGGACATATTTTTGCATTTTAACATTAAAATGAAAAGTCTCGGTTTGTAAAATCTCTTTCCTCTCATTCTCCAGAGCTCCTTGTCGCTGCAGGAGTGTTTGACGTTGTTAGAGGAGACCTTTCCCTTCTCAGAGGAACAGCAGGTACCTCTTCTGACTTAAATTTGCTTGCTCAATGCTCTTTTTGTACATGTAAGCATAAATGTGAAATTATGCATTTCTCTGCAGGTTCAGGCCCGTAATGCTGGTGGCAGAACAGGAGACATGCAACGTCTCCCAGCAGACGCGGAGCCCCTGTTGTCCCCTGTACCGACTGACGGCTCCCCCCTGGACATGGAGCTTGAGTGGCAGGACCTGTTGGCCATTATGGAGCCCCAGGTGACACTGACAGAAAACTTCATTGCAATGCAAGGTTTTGAAGGGTTGCAGAAAGTGATTGTAATCTGTCCTATGGCTAATATTTTAACATTCAAACTGTAGAAGTCAGATGCATATTTTAACAAATGGAACACATTCAGAAGTTTTTAACAGTGTATAATCAGTTTAAAATAACACTTGTTGCATTTGTCTATCTTTAAAAAAAACTTGTGAAACTCTATAAAACCCAGCGGAAGGAAGCATTTTAATTCATTACTTTATGTTCCTGTTCTTACAACTGCCCCTAAGAATTGTTTTCCCCCTTTTTTCTCTAGAGCTCTGATGTTGACATGATGACATTACTAGACCAGAATTCTGATCTAAACCCATCAGGAACCATCCTCCAACCTAACACTCTGCATCAGAACTACCATTCACCTGAGACTGAACAAGAGGTCCCCCTGTTGGACGGTTACCTGCACCACAGTAAGTCCTGATAGATCGCCCATAATTTAAACATGACACATTTGTTTTTCTTTTAACTTTAAATCAAGTATTCTTCGATACATTCAAATCAACATCTGACAAATGCACGCTCTGTTCCAAAGGTCTTTTGGAGCCTTCAGGTCATTCTGAGAATCAAGAGTCAGCTTTTCTTCCTCTGGTGCCCAGTGACCAACTTGCCGACCACAGTCTGAACAGAGAGGACACTCTGAAACCCTTCCACGTGAGTGACTCCCATAATCCTCCCTGCACCATGAATCTGTTTGAAGAAGACGCTCCAGGGAATCTCTGCATGGGCCCCACTGCTGACCCCAACCGTTTCAACCTCCTCCCAGAAGATCTTGTGGACAACGCCCAGAGCTATGATCCCTCCTTCCTCCTGGACGAGGAGGATATCGAGGATATAAACGGCCCACTCAGTGACATTTTGGAGGATGCGGCCATGTTGGAGGAGATGGATTTGTTGGACTTGGCGCTGGAGGAGGGCTTCAGTCCTGAGATGACAGCCAGACTGGAGGAGGAGGGCTACCTGGACCCTGAACTCACCCACAGGACCAGCCAACTCAGTCTGAACATGGAGGAGAGGGATTCAGGTCACTCCGAGTCTAACACGAGGCTGGGAGAAGACACCACACAGACGGTTAGCCAAGGTAAGACACCAGAACATAATCTATTACACATGCATTGATAACTGTATAGGATCATCTCTGTCTGCTACATAGAAGTGGGAATTCTTGTCCATACTTCTAAAAGTACATCTAGCATTGGACAGAAACACAAAGTTTTCTTCAAATTTATTCCAAAATAGAATCAAGTCAAGTCATCACATGCAAACAGGGACTTCATTATGTAGACACCACAGTCTGATTCAATGCTCTGTTTGGACACTGATTTTGAGGCAAAAAGTAAATGTCTATCGAATGAAAGAACAAAAGGTTATTGTAACACAAGTCATTCTTTGCGATATTAATAGATTATTAGACTAGATAGATCTAGTGCAGACATAGTTCTGAAGTTGGTATCCAGGTGGCCAAAATAACTATTGGTTTCCTTCTTTGGAAACATAGCATACTCTGTAGTAAATGACATACATTATTAATATAAATGACTAACTATATTGATCATATTCGTTCATCTGCAGAAAGCTCCTGCTGCATCCGTAGAATAATTATATTTTTATAGTATTATATAAACAGTTGCCATAGTTACATACATACACACATGGCCTGTTAATATCTTGAAAGTCTTACACTGTCCTCCTTCTTTTTCTGATGTCTTGTAGATGGTGAAGATGAGGCAGAGTCGGATTCCGGTCTTTCCCTGGACTCCAGCCACAGTCCCACGTCTCCCTGTGTGTCCGAGGCCTCCTCTTACTCCTCCTCCTCTTCAACGGCTTCCAGTGTGTTCTCTGAGGACGATGCTAACGAAGGACCCTGTATGGAGCTGGAGGTCACTATCAAACAAGAACCAGAAGAGGAGGAGCTGGGCGCGGTCGGAGGAGAGTACTGCGTTGATGACGTAAAGAAACTCTACCCTCCTGTTTATGAAGATCACAAGCCTTTTAATGGCTTCCCTTGGCTGGAGCAGATTAGCCACGACCACACATACAACCAGCAGCGGTCCTCTGCTTCTAGTCTCTCTCCAAAGATCCCTACTAAGCACTCCAAATCCTCCCACCGACACAACAAACCCTACCGATTCTCTTCATCCAAACACTTCTGGGGCCGTGACGAACGGCGAGCCCGAGCGCTCAAGATCCCCTTCTCCAATGACCTGATTGTCAATCTTCCCGTCGAAGAGTTCAACGATCTTTTGGCCAATTATAACCTCGACGAGGAGCAGCTGAGTCTCGTCCGAGATATAAGACGACGTGGAAAGAACAAAATTGCCGCCCAGAACTGCCGCAAGCGCAAAATGGACGTGCTTGTCGGTCTGGAGAGGGATGTGTCAGTGCTAAAACGCCACCGATCGCGACTTTTCAGGGAAAAACAAGAGGCTTTGAGGACTTTGCAAGACTTGAGGCAAAGACTGAGCAATCTGTACCAGGATGTGTTCTCTAGACTGAGAGACGAAGAGGGGAGGGCACTGGACGTCAACGAGTACCTGCTTAGTTTCGGCCCCAATGGGAGCGTCAGTGTGACGTCACGGACTCCAAAGAAAGGAGTAAAGAGCGGGAAAAAACAGAAGGACAAGAAGAAGTGAGGGACGGCAGAAGAGGTTGTGTTGAGGAAATGTGCGGAGAGGACAGGACTTCTCAAAACACATGGGATGTAATGGCCAATGAAAGAATGGTGCACCTAAATGTACGGACGTAAAACTGTAACGGAGTTCCAGCTTCCAGTGGTTTACTGAAGACGACCAAGACGCAATTGAAGGTTCTAATATGGAGCTGGAGGTCGATATCAAGCCAGAACCAGAAGAGGAGCTAAGAGGAGCAGTTGGAGGCGAATCTGTAGATCTCCGCTCCTCAAAAAGGAAGCATGCCTGAAGCTTAATCAAATTGGGGCTTCTAGAAGTTGGAGAGATATTAAGCTAATTCAAAGTATGGGGCCAAGACTGTGCTTCAAGTGTCAGAATTTGTTAACGTTAATTTCTTATAGAGTAATAGCAAACTCTGGCATGGAAAAAATAACTTTGGGGTTGTAGGAAAGATCAATTGACACCAAAAACAAGAGGTTGTAATAGATGCTGTGATGAAGAAAGCTCCCAGGCCTTCTGCACCAGTCAGGCTCTGGGGCTTGGGCTTTGGCACCTTCAATGACTCCACAATTTCAGGTTCAAATTACATTTAACGTTAAACCCAAACACATTTATAAAACCCACTGATATATAGTGTTTATTTAAGTCTTCAAGAGAAAAAGCAAAGAGGCAGTTCCAGACCTGACAATGTTAAAAAAGGGATGAAGTGCAGAAATAAAAACTCGTGTTGGTTTTGCTGCCGTCGGTTTTGCTACAGTCTTGGCACCATACAAAGTGGAAGTGCAATCCACGTAAACTACCTCAGAGACTTCAAAGATTCACGTGGTGAAGCTAACATGCTAGGCGGGACCTAGCTATCAGCTAACAGTTTCAACGTTTTAGTGACTTTTAATAAGCTTGGCATGAGGACATCAACACACAGTCTGCAACGACTGATTTCAATGATACTTGTGTGTAGCTTATACGCAATTTACATCTTATTGTTCTTAATCATTTGCCAAAAAGGTTGAAAATGTTGCTTTTGTGTCTTTTTATGAGTATTTTTGAGTCTATTCTACAACTGTCCCAGGTCGAAATGAGATGTGTGGTGGAACTACTTTTTTGGAGCACAAAACCGATGAATTGGAAAGTGGTTAGCAATGCTTAATCGCTGAAACCAATCTGAACTTGTTCCTAACAATAATTGCAGAAAACAATCACAGTAAATATAATAAATGAGCTACATTTTAAAGTTTCCATGTTGTTTGGCTCTGGACTCCATCTAGTGGTACAAAGAAAGACTTACAATCTCCATTTAAACTGGTTTCAGATTAAATGTACTGATCTGAACTGGAATCTTAACGCACAGATAAATGTTTGGTCTTTGGACAGCATTTGTGATCCATTCTGAATTCTAGTTTGCAGTGGTTAGTTTGTTATTGCTGTAAATGTTTTTGCTGCATTGTTTAAACAGTTTTATCATTTTTTGTCCGAATTGGTTTTATGTATTTTTTCTTGCACTGTATTTTGAATGTCAACCCCAGGATGGGTTTAGCAGCGTAAGTGTGAGCTGATCAAACAATAAACTAAACCTTTTATATGTTCAATGTGAGTTATGTGAATATATTTTACTTACTGATAACTTTTGCAATTACTTGTGCACAAATGTAGGCCAGATAATTTATCATTAATAAAATAATATATATATATTATTACATATATATAACATATTTATTGAGAAAATGTATCAACAAATGAGCACAGAATATAGAAAAAACTCTAAACAATCTGTAAGACTTAAATAAGCAATGATTATTAAGACCACACCTTTCCCTATTTACAAGATAATACACATGAAGCATTTTTGTACAAATGAGTTCTAAATATCGTTGGCCTCATCTGAGTTTTTTCTTAACACTGGAGCTGAGGAAGAAGGAGTTGGTTCTTCTTCACAAAGCTGCTCTTTGTTTTCTTTTCCTTTCGTCTTCTCAGTAGAAGTACTAGAGTTGGACAGCGGCTTCTGCAAAGTCCAGTGTTTGCTAAACTTTAACCTCATCTCTTAAATGCTGGTGTGAAACTGAAATGTTTAACTGCTTAGGGTTTACCTTGCTGCTGTCTTCCAGTGCCTGCATTATGGAGGCCACCACCAGGTTCACCAACACAAACTGCACCATTATGACAAAGGTGATCAAGACGAGCGGCGCCACCCAGAACAGGTAATCTACACAGTTGTTATCATTAGGACGGCAGTCCCTCAGCGTGTCCTTAACAAGATCAAAGTATATCCCGTTCATCAGGAGAGGACAGAAAAGATTTGAATACTATCCATATATACATATACATGTAAATAAAATGTAAATGATTACATATGTCTTCAGACAATGAGACAGCCAACGTGTAAATTCTATTAGACCTGGTCTATGGAGATAGAGAGGGCTATAACTAAAAGGCATTCAATTTACTCTGCTTTATTTTCACACACTCTGCTGCGTTGCTATTGTTGAAATAAAACAAAAAAACATTTGAATAACACTTTAAATCAGTAGCAAAAGAAAGTAATCAAAATCATAAATAGTGAAAATTTGAATGAAACATTTCTTTTAGCTATATTGCCCAGCCCCTACTTTGTATAATGACAGAAATATGTACATTGACTGCAGTGAATACATTTGTCAGTGTAGTGAGCTTTCTAAACAAAAATATATAAAGAGCTGCATAAGTTTTACAAGCGTTGGCTAGAAACTTTCACGAGTTTAACATTCCTCTTACTTGCAGAAGCACTTCATCAAAAAAGACAAAGGTTGGTCAATTTTGGATAATCTCTAATGTGATAGTTCAAAATGTGACTAAAATATGCTTATAATGTGAACATGCACCATGCTTTAATGATACATCATACATCAAAGATAAGTAAGACTGACTGACCCTCAGAATGCCGTTCCAGTTGTCACCTGTGCACACCCTGTAGAGGGTCAACAGGGCTCTGCCGAAGTTCCTAAAGTTAGTGTGTCGATGCAGGCCCACACCCGGGTAGTCTTCAGTGCACTCTGGTAAGACACAACACAAGCCCAGTCAGTATAAACGCTCAGATAAAGATATTTTAGATTTCTGAACATTGAACATTCCACCGACCGAGACTCCCAAACAGCTCCACTCCCAACACAGCGTAGATGAAGAAGAAGAAGGTGAAAAGCAGGCACAGATTTCCCACCTGGAAGAAAAAAATGAATGTTACATCATGTGCACAATGCAACTGTTTTATACAGTGGCATCTATCCATCTTCTTCTGCTTCTCCAAGGTCAGATCATGTTTAATCAGGGACAGGCTCGACATGTTCATCACTGGAATACCAAGTAGTTCCAAGGCCAGCATGTGGGACATCTTTGGAACACCCCCTGAGAAGGTGTCCAGGAGGCAAGTGGAATAGATGCCCAAGCAACCTTAGCTGACTTCTCTAGATGTGGAGGAGGTGCGGCCCTACTCTGAACTCCTCACCCTACCGGAGTCCAACATGCACCGGGAACAGGTCTGACTTACTGTTGGAAGTCAACCAAGCTCCTGCTCCAGTCGTACAGGGACTGGACAGTTCATAATCCACCCCCTACACGAGGCATGAAGGATAGTCAAATGTCAAATGTGTCTCAAATGTCTCCAGATCCACAAAGTACATGTGGACTGGCTGGGGAAACTCACATGAACCCTCCAGCCCTGAGAGAGGATATAGAGCTGGTCCAGTGCTCCATGATGAAAACTGATTTTTTCCTTCTGGGTTGAAGTTCCATTATCAGCTATTCTCCTCTCCCGCACCCTGGCATAGACTTTCCCGGTGAGGCTGAGGAGTGTGACCACCAAATGTTCCCAACACAGCCACAATATTTAAATTCACTATTAAGAGACACTTATTTTTTCAATTTATATGGAAATAGTCTTCTTCCTTCTTCTTGGAATATTACTGTTAACCACACGAAGAAAAGACAAGCTTTTATTTTTTGGTTTCCCTTTTTATTCTCATTTTGGCCCAATCAACAGACTACTCACTTTCGGAGCACCAACTGAAGGCTGTGTCTGGACACCCTGTTTCCATTCTGATGATGAAAACACCTCTGAAAACAGACCAACCCCACACAGAAGTGCTTCAGCGTAAAATTGTCTATTAAGAACTTTACCTGTAACAGTGTCTTGACAACAGTTTGGACCAGGACTCGTATCTTTTGGGCCTTGAAAACTGGAACATAAAACAAAGCACTTTGAGAAACATATTTGCCTTAAATAAAGAATCCTTTGACTCTGAGCCTGTATACCCTGCGCTAGCCTGAGCACTCGACACACTCTGAGAATGCTGGGGTTAATGGGAATGGACTCGGTCACGTTCAGCTCAGTGAATATGATGCTGATGGTGGAAACCAAGACTACAACTATGTCCAGTCGATTCCAGCTACGCACAAACAGCATGCAACACGTTAGAAAACACACTTTGCATGCGTATCTAAATGACAAAATATCACTACGACTCATTACCTGCTTTTTATGAACCTCTTGACCCCAAACGCCACGAGCTTGAGCCCCACTTCCCCGATGAGGATGGCCGTGAAGATCAAGAAGGAGTACTCTATGAGCTCCTCCACGTACTGCACAAACAATCATACTTATCATTTTCATATTGTTGGTTTGGAGGCAAAAAGTGTTTGCGGCGGACCATGGGCTGATTGTGATGTTCCACCGTCATCACCAACACACTCAGGATGATGATGACGGTCATGAACAGGTCCAGTTTTCGACAGGTGCACAAGTCTCACAAGTCAGTCCCTGGAAAAAAGAAAACAAGAAAAATACTATTGTTTTTAAATACACAAAAACTTGCACTCGACATTCAGCCGTTCAAAAAAAAAAAGTATAATAACAGTGATTTTAATGACCGGAGGGATTATTGTTATACTTCGGCACATATATTATTTATTTCTGTTCAATTTCCTATTTTATTCTTTACTGATGTTGTGGAAATATTGCAGACAATCATCATTATTTGGTTAGAAATTCAAATAAAATGAAGAGATGTACTTCCCCCACCTTCCAAATTGTAACCAGGCCCAATTTGATGGGATCCAGCACCTCCTTTATTTTTTCTTAACATATGAGACCTAAAAAGATCTGATCCTTTTGTTGTTAAATGAATCTAGCTCTGATTTATAACTCTGCAGAAATGACCAATTGGTCTGTCACAAGGGCATTGTTTAGTTATAAAATATAACTGTTATGCACACTTCATAGAAATAAACGCTCTGTGGCTTTTTCTTCTTCATCTTGCTTCATCATTTTGCAGGAGCATGCCCCAAAGTACCCTCTCCATGCTGCACAACCTCCAGCTTCACAAATGAAGCCCTCTGATCATCCCTTATTAGAATGGGAGCAGACCCCCTTTTATGTGAGCATGTAATTGGACAAAACCCAAAAAAAGCCTTGATCATAAAGGCATCTAAAGGTCTTTCCTAATAATTCTTTTTGTCATTTAGCTCAGTGGTGTCAAACTCAAAGTGGTGAGGGGCCACGGTAGTTAATAAGAATCCTTTCAGGGGCCAAAGATGGTGACACTTGGGAAGCTTTTATTAAATTTTGAATGTGAGGTTTTATCTTCATTTGAGTTTTACAAAAGTTATCTTTAACATTAATATATTCCTTTTTTTTAACAGGTTTTAGTAGGGTTTTAACAGGTTTTAATTGGATTTGAACAGGTTTTAGATGGGTTTGAACAGGTTTTAGATGGATTTGAACAGGTTTTAGATGGATTTGAACAGGTTTTAGATGGGTTTGAACAGGTTTTAGATGGGTTTGAACAGGTTTTATATATCTTTGTAGAAAAACTGGCTTAAGATTTCCTGAACAAATCAAATAAATCTGATTCAAATCCTTCTAAAACCTGTTCAAACCTGTTGTGCCAAAATATCACCAACTAAACGGCCACGTAAAACATTGCAAAGGGCCGCATTTGGGCCCCAGGCCATGAGTTTGACATGTGTGATTTAGCTGATTGAACCATTTTCTTTAAGAGGCACTGCGTTTACAAGAGGAGACTATTCAACTCATTTTGTACAAATACAACTCTGGTAGAGTCCAGTGTTTTGGCCTTTTTCTGCAGCTTCTATTTGAACCATTTGAGTAAACCATGTCACTAATGTAATCTCTACCAATAAGTCTTGGAGGTTTCTGTCCAGCTGACACTGTGTCACTGATATAGGCATGATTTGACTGAAGAAGCACCATCTAAATGAGAGTGAGAATAGATCATTTTGGGCTAAAAGTTATGCAGGGCTGCTTTAAGTAAAAAAAGTAAGCAGGTTTAATGTGACAAGCTCTTGATGTGTTCTTACGGGTGGTGTTTGTGCCATGTTTGTTTTGTGTTTCTTCACTTAAATGTGTGTGTATGTGCAGTTCTCCAGCCTCTCAGAAAACCAGGATATGATGTATAAAATGATGTATAAATGCCTCAGTATTCAGATTTCTTTCAGAGCACTCAAAGAGCAAACTGGGATGCTGCTTATCCCAGTTTCTGGAATCAGGATCTGACAACAATGGGGAAACCCGGCTGAGTATTACTGTTTATCACTCGGTGTATTTCAGAACAGTCTGGTAAAAGCCCAGGTTGGAGCTCAGCAAACTTACCTCAGTTTGTCCCTATTATACTGCAGCGTTTTGCACTTTATATAGAGCTAGTGTGGTGAAAATGTCATGCCCTGGAGGGTCAGTTGTGGTCTTACCCTGGTGTTTGATTTCCTTTGGGTTTATCTCTACGTGCTTTTGGGTTCTCTGGACCTTGGCGTAGGTCTCCACCATGATACTGATAAATATGTCGAGTAGAAAGAAGCTCATGATCATGAATGAGATGAAGTAGATCATCACCCACAGGTTGTAGTTATTCACAGGCTGAGAACAGATATACAAGACCATCCATCAGCACAGTAAGTCTCTATATCCACGTTCAGTCACATGAGTGGTACCTGTACGTCCACTTCTACAGCATCCAGACCGTCATACATGATGTTCACCCAGCCGTTCTGAGAGTACATCACAAACAGCGCCATAAGAGCTTGCCTTATGAAGCAGCTAGACATATGATACCACACAGCTTATGGTTCACACCTGAGAAAGGCTGTCGAAGTTGAGTCTCCTGCCAGGCACTCCGTTTTATTGGTGACACTCCTGAAGTCACGCAGATATTTGTCCACACAGTTGTAGAACTTCCCTTTGAAGAGCTACAGTTAAAGCAGAGGGTTAAGTACAGTGGTAAACACATAATTTCCCCACAACAGCAAAAACTATTAACTATAATATTTGAAAAATTACAGTATTATGTTTTTTCCAGAAATAACACTAAAACAACAAATAGTGAAAATAGTGAACACTGATATTTTTGTGAGATTACTTTGGGAGTAATCTATTTTATTCATTTATTTGTTTATTTAATTAGGACAGTGCATATCGATCAACATATGAGCAAAAAGCGTCACAGTAAATATGCCGGAATTAGCTACAGTAGCTAAATCTGTTCATCTGTTGTCCTGAGGCAGGCACAATAAAACAGACATACATGTTACTATTACAAGACCAGTTA
Organism: Rhyacichthys aspro; assembly: GCA_036850595.1. Taxonomy (NCBI): domain Eukaryota; kingdom Metazoa; phylum Chordata; class Actinopteri; order Gobiiformes; family Rhyacichthyidae; genus Rhyacichthys; species Rhyacichthys aspro. The sequence goes on along the minus strand of JAWCTZ010000840.1, from coordinate 14,115 downwards.
CAATAAACATTAGACACAGTGAGTTGACAACTGTCAAACGGGTCAACATAAACAGTCATGAACAAAAAGCGCAAACTACACATGAGTACAGGACTGGTGTGTTTTTAACCACTGTTTTAGTGTTTTCTCGAAGGTCAGGTAGTTGTCACAGTCTCTAACGTGAGCTTGTAGTGCGCTCCATGACTGTGTCCCTCTGATAGACGCCACCATTTGGCTAAATTTAGTCCTACGTCGCTGTATGTTACAGTCTCTTCTGGTTATTGACTCTATTGTTAGTTTTCTTCTGTATAAAAACCTGTAATGGTGGAGCAAAAACAAAACACACATCCAAAAACGTCTGATTTGGTTCATGTGGAGTTTAAGCTGGACCTATTCAGTTGAAACACATTCATAAACTTTATTTATATTCATTTCTGCACTCCCTGCTCCACATTTTGTTTGGATGAAGTTGTTTAAACTTTGCTTAAGCAATGAAGCAGAGAGCATAATACAAGCTTATGTGCTTGTGTTGATGTTGTGTTACCTGCACACCGAGGATACCGTAGAAAGTGAAAAAGACGCAGCTAAGGAGAAAAACGTTGCCGAGTGGTTTCATTGACGCCAACACAGCCTCAACTGCCAGCTTCAGCCTCGGGGCCCGTTTCAATACCCTATAACACACAACATAAGGAAAGAACAGAGGAGAGGATTAAAAACACAGCTGCATTAAGAAAATGGGACTGTGTATAAGATGGAGGAGAACTAGAGGTGTCACTAGAGATCATTTCCTGTGATATATTATAATTCAGCTCCAGACAAACAGCAGTCATATGTGTTAAAGAGGGACTCACTTAGAGATCATTCGTTATTATGGGAATGGGTTATAAAGCACATCTCATCCTGAGGTTCTATGTGAGTCTCATTCCTAGTCAAAACACATTTCTTCATTAAAAGGACTTACAGAATTTTAGTTTGTAAGAAACAAAGCCTTTTAGACTAAATATCATCAATGACATTCGAGGTCAAATGGAGGACAAAATCATTCTGACAGTGACTGAGGAAAGGCATCAACAGCGGGATCATTTTCCTAGTTTCAAATCATGAATATTTCTCTCACCTGTTTTGCTCTGTAATGCAACTTTATTCAGGCTTTATTATGATATGGTAAACATGGTGTGGTGCTCTATTACCCTAGTTGTAAAGGTCTCGGTCTCATCCCCTCCATCAGGACAGAGACAGGGGTAGTTCAATGACAAAAATCCACTCTTTCTTTTTCTCTCTGCACAGTCCAGGGTTGTCTACTGGTCATTTAATCCATTATGTTGCAGTACAACAATTATCTGCTCAAAGAATAATAATCCGCTCTCTACACTGACAGGCTGACAACACGTGAAAAACTATGGATAAACACTTCACCTCAGAGGGCGAAGGGTGCGCAGCAGGCGTAATACTTTGAGCACACCCAGCATGTTAGTCTTCCCAGTGTGGACAGAGGTGAGTATGACCAGCGTTCCGTCCATAATGTTCCACGGAGACCGGCAGTAGGTGTCCTTCCCGTACAGTAACCCAAGAGCTACGACCTGAGGGAATGGAGAGTACAAATATTCAGTTGTGTCATGTTTGAGGTGAAGTTGTGTGCCTCATTAGTTGATTACCTTGAGAATCATCTCAAGGAGGAAGATGACAGCAAACACATAAGCAGAAATATCCATGATGCGACGCTCCTAAAGATACAGAAGATTGAACAAACTGGAGTCAAACTATTTACTGTTACTATAAAAACACAAGATTTGGATCTTACAACAGCTCAGGACGATTAAGATTAGGATGCTACGATCAAAAAAGACGTGGCTGGTCATCTTGTGGATATAGACACGGAATCTAAACACAGATGATCAAAATTAGTAGGAAAAACAGAAGTACATGTAGGAACAGACCTGTAGAAACAAAAGAACCTGGTGTTACATAACAGGACAGTTCCTCTATTGAACAAAATGGACCATGAATCTATGAATCTATTTCTTTATTTTACTTTTTTTCCCCAATAGATCATATAATCTAAGTCAAGGAAATGGGTATGCAAACATTTGTGGCTAATTAATGAGTATTTATCAAAACACATGAACGAAAAAGACTAGATTTCATGTGTATAATAAAAATTGATGTATTTGTCTCTGTTCTGTACTCACCTGTTATTTGGGGAAAACAGGAACAGAGACCAGTCTTCACGCTCTTTACACCAAGACGGCATATATTTCTGGAGCAGAGATACAGTGGCACTGAAGCTGGGATGAGCCTGGGACATGTCCTGAGTCACAACAAATACACAAAGTTACAAATGTGGACTCTCCAACTTGCGCTTTAATGATACTGAGAACTTACCTTGTTCTCCTGAGCAGCTTTAGAGGCTACTCTGTTGTCTTTAGGATCAGATTGAATGGCATTTAGACTGGGCTGGAGTCTGGAGGGGTCCTGGATCACAGAAAAACTCACATAAGACCATGGTTAAAACTGATGGGCGTGGACAAAAGGGGACAACTTTAAAAACACTGTCGACTTGAGGGATGTTTACCGTAATGTCTTCAGGGTCCAACACAGAGACATTTCTGGTGGGGTTCTCATCTGAGGGACCCTAGAACAGGACATTTACTTGAAACATTCAGAAATAACACCACATCCAGAGGAATCATCAGCCCTCCAAGTTGATTTGCTGAAACTTTTATGTCAAGGGCCACTGTTACTTCGATGGAGTTTTGATTTTTTTTGTTCCAGATTACAGACCTGAATGCACTAGTCTGGATGTAGCTTGAGATTTTTGTCAGTAAAGGGTTTGGTGTAAATTTGCATCACTCACAAGTCCTAGGATAAAGTCCTAGGATAAAATAAACTAGCAGACTCACATCATTCTTAGGTGGAGGATTTGTTTTAGCAGATCCCTAAAAGATAAAAGCAGAAAAAGAGAGCATAAAATGAAACACATTGTCATAAAGATGAATGACAACATGTGGCAAAACACAGTCTTTACCGCCGCCTGGAAAGTGGAAACTACAATGCTCACAAGAACATTCAGGAGCAAATGTTTCCCCACAACAATGATGGTGACAAAGTAGAGAGAGGCCCATGGGCCCGTGGCGTACATCCCGGTGTACACGGCAAGGTTCCAGTCGCTCTGAGTCTGGATCTGCATGAATGCACAACACGGTGTAAACAGAAAACATAAAGAGAGAAAATAATTGAGTAATTAAATGCTGTGCACCTGGAAGACAGTGACCATGGCCCACAGAAGAGAGTCGAAGTTCCTCCGTGAATCAGCGAGGTCCCTTAAGATGGACACCCAGAGGAATTTACATCCAAACAGATGCATTCCCACGACACTGCGACAGGTCAGAAAAGACAGAGTGAACTCACACTGATGATAACAACCATGGCACCATTGACCTCCCATCGTGTTGGAAGAGGTTACCCAGGTTTGATGCGTGCAAACATGCACATGAGGCTGTTTATGAGTTCACAATGGGCCAGATGCAGCAAAAAAGCTGATTACACGAGCTCTGCCTACTTCCCCTTGACCATAACCACAATATAAAGTTTACATTTTTACTCTGTAAGCTGGACAGACTGCAGTATCAAATGCAAAAATAGAACTCTAGCCAACTAAACTGAGCTAAAACTAAATTCAAATATGATTTAACAGAAGCCCTCATTAAAACAAAACAAAAAAACAGCCCTATATGAACAAGGCCTCTGTCCAATATAATGTAATCATGAGCCTGACTACAGTGAACACACACAGCTGTGAATTGGCTTTACTGTCATCACTACTGAGCAAAATTACAAAAAATACATAGGATTCTCTCTAATTGCACATACAACACTAATGCTTATATGTTTACATCTAGCTGAAATGCATCTGTTCTGAGTATGAAATATTACTTAATTAAAAAAATTAAAGGATCTTCAAAATGTGCTCCTTGTGAGTTACAGTTCGCCTTAAAGTTTCACTTCTAGTTTGAGGTTAATAGATCCTAACGTTGGTGTGGAAAGCCCATGTTTTGTGTGTATGCAAGCGTTATAAATAGTTTATTTGCGGATCAGCTGGCTCTAGTGAACACACAGTATGTACCTGAGCAGATGTTTGCAAACCTGAAGGTGTACGTGAACAGCAGCAGGAGAGCACATAGTGTGGCTGCCTTCTGGATGGTCCTCTTCAGCACCAGCAGCTGCCTCTTCAGAAGGGGCACGAACAAAATGAAGCGTGCGAGCTTCAGCAGGACAGAGTACCTGCTGTAGGACCAGAGCTCCCACACACTGCAGACACAGACAGGGGTTTAGTTTTAGTCAAGTGAAATCAATGTGCCAAACTTCTGGAGTATGGAAAATGCTTAGAAACGCTTAGAAAAACAACAAACATGATCGCTCGCTTGAAAAGTCTTCTGTCCACGAGCCTCTTGAGGTTAGGGAAACGGCTTTCTTCTGACTGTCTCCTTGACGTCCTTCTGCACCAGGGAGCAGCCAGGAATCTACACAGAAATAAAGGCCTCATTTCCACCTTCTTTAAAATAAAATACAGCGGGGATTTCATTGCGATGCTACAGCTGATTCTCACCATTTACATACATTCATCTGATGTGATAATGGCTGGATCCCATCGGTTGGACACTGAACTCAGAGACAGAAGTTTAAAGTTAGCTCTAAACTTCAGTTTGATGTAATGCATTACCAAATCTATCCAGTTTACTTTTCTTTTTTTTTTTTTTTTAAATAAAAGCAGGAAAGGTGTCAATACTGTTGATGGAGGTGAGTGGAGGGGTGAGATTTTGCCACAACTAATTACATGTTTGCTGGCAGTGGCCTGGTAAGAACTGTTGCAGTAACATTACCCAAAGTTCAATTCTGAGCTTGGTCTATATTGCATTACACTGTTCTACACTAATCTAAAACACATTGTTCCAAAGAATGTGATTAAAATGTATGGGATAGACTTTACTGCTGACCTGCTCACACACTTGCAGATGATGGGGCGCTTGTTATTAAAATCGTCTGTCAGAGGCACATGAACAGAGTGATCTTTCTTCTTCTCCTTGGCCATGGTATCAGAGAACTGGGATGTGATGACCACAGCGCACACGTTCATCACCACAAAAGCACCAATCTGGGGAAAGAAAAAAAACAAAACACTTCGAATAAAGACACACACTAAGGTCATCATTCAGATCTACAAACATTTAGATCCACTGACCCAATTATCATAAAATGTACTTACTATAGTGATAATTACAAAATATATAAAACACCAGAAGGAGTATGCGTCCATAAGTAGACAGTACATGATTTCTGTCCATCCTTCCAGAGTCCCAACCTGAGAGAAACAAAAATAAATCAGGAAAACAATGTTATTCTGCTCTGTGGAAATGACTGGCACTTCTTTTGGCACCTGATGCTTTTGGTCTGATCAAAACGAGCTTAACTGCACTAATAACAGCAGCTTTGTGGATTAAACAGGCTTCCGTAGTGAGCTGCAGAGTGTGCGATTCTGTAGAAATATGATGAACTGAGAGCAGACAACTCACAGATGTTGTGTGCCTCACGCATATGCTTTTGGCAATATGTTTTTATACTTACGTTGCTTTGAATATCTCATGTGGACATTTCCTTCTTATGAGGTGCATATGATGAATTAAAAAAAAGCGTTTAATTGTTAAAGTTGAAGGAAATTGTTAAAAAAAAACAAAAAAAACAAGACCCTTAAATCCGATCTGATCCGATGGCAGGATACGATTCAAGGCAAGGGAAAAGTCCTTTGATTCAGTGAAAAAACAAACCAAACTGACCCAAACAAATACAAATGATCATCCATAGACTCTCCTTTATGTCTGAACCAAATTGCTGTGTGCAACTGTTCATTTCATAGCTCTTCCTACCTGTAATATACAGATCCAGGCAGAACCAATGTTGTCAAAACTGATGGCTCCCAGGTAAGGGTTTTCATGACTTTCACGGCACACGTTGTAGAAGTTATTCCAGTCCACACAGTCAGCTGGTCCATACATGTGTGCTGAGCGACTACTGGGGGACATGTCGTCAGGATGAGGAATGGTGCAGATGGTTCCATTCTGGATGTACGGTGGTACGCTACTGCAGTGGAGCATTCCGTTTTTGTTTGCAGGTCAACAGAGAAACGGCGCCATACGGTCAGCCCCATAGTACGGTTCCATCGACATGTTGTATTTTCTGCACACAAAAACAAGACAAAGACATCTTAAGATCACTTATACTTAAAAGCATAGCATAGACCAATAACAAATGAAGTATAAACTCGTCTGATTCGTCAGATAGCTTTACAGTAAAATGTTCAACCACTGGTAATAACCACAGGTCTCCACTTACATCTGATTCTGGCTACATTCTCATGCAGAACTTTTAAAGCAGATTGGACTAATCCAAACCAAAAACAATAGATACACTAGAGTGAAGCTTTAACATTGGAAAAGTTGTCTTACGTCATGTCCTCTCCCAGGAAGCAGCGGTGGTACAACTCTCCTTCCCACAGCTGGACTCCCACGATGCTGAAGACGAGGATGACAAAGTTGCAAAGAAGAAGGATGTTGCCGAACATGGGCAGGGTCTTGAAGAGTATCATCACAAACAGGAGCATACCTGCGAGCCAATGAGAAGGACACTTTTCCTACTGTAAATACAACAAATATTTATCCTAACATTAAGTGTCAATACTATAACAATTACATTTTATTGCATAATAGTCTGCATGGCTACATGGCTATGCTTAAAACATAGGGCACTTCGAGAAAGTGCTCAGGGCACAGTGCGAGTGTTGGGACAGGGCCTGTCTCCAAAGCAGTTCTATCAATAAATATTTCAGCAGATTTGGAATAGAAAAATGTGAAACACTTGGTACCCTTCTGATGAGTCTCAGCGGCCTCAGAAAATCCTGCATCACTGAGATATCAACAGCAACGAAGTTGAGAATGAGACACAGCAGCCTGAAGAGACAGGTACAAACACCACAATAACAATCTTTATCTTTTTGGTCTAGGTATGATTCATCTTTAAGAAACTGATGTGCTCTGCCACTCACTCCACAATCGAAATGAACAAATCAAATCTGTTCCAGTTATTTCTTAAGTAACTCGTGTTGTATCCAAACAGTCCCAGAGCCACCACCCTGATGAAAATTTCCACAAGGAAAAATACAAAGACTATGTCGTCGATGAGCTGCAGGAAGACATTCAAAATATTACAAGGGGGACTCATAAGAATGGTGCATTTATGGTAGGGACAGATGTAAAGTGTGCCTAAACCAAGACTAAAGAAAGGCATACACTGTGCGATTTTCGGCCTGAATTTGACCTGATTTGTGGTTGAATGACAGACCAAATGTCAGGTTCCTTGTGAGTCCTTGTCGTGCTGTGTACAGGAAGTTACAAGAGGCGACCGGCAATCAGATGGTCGGATGAATTTCTGACATGTCAGAGATTTGTTGCAGCAAAGCATTGGGTTATACAGTGTGAACACATAAATCCTGAGCTTCTGCTCTCCTCGTATGAGATTTACTCACATGAGTGAGATGGTGTTCTATTTTAAACACTCTGAAGTTGCACAGTGTATGTCCACCTTAAGGGGGCTTTTACGTCATTACAGATAACATTTATTTGTACACCACAATAGTGTGCACACATGACAGAGTTGACAAAGTTTACCTCCAGAGTGTGACTCCTTCCATTGCATGGATCAAACAAAATCATAGAGCAACAGCTAAGCAGGACCACAGCTGCTGAGATGTAATTCCACCAGGTACAGGGGTGGGTTAGGGCTGTTTACAAAAATATTATGCACATTCACAATTTGAACATGAAACACAGACACTTTCTGAAAGCCTTCCAGAAGGATATGAGTTAACGGTCAAGTGCAGGCACCAGGAGCGGGGCCAGCGGCTCTGTCTGAGGAGGCAGGCTACAGGGGCCACTCCAGGGTACAGCAGGGGCTCCTCTGTGGCAGAGTGGAGTCGGAGGAGTTATCAGATCCCCCTGGGTCTAGACCATTTGTGTTTTCAGACATGCTAGCCAAGCACAAACCTGAACTAAGTAGAAAGTATCATCCATTAATCAGAGAGCAAAACCTAATCAAAGGGCCAAAGTGAATTATATGCACATTACTATTTACACTGTTAGCCCCAGTTAGCCACAAAATACCATTCTGCATTGAGACGTTTTTTTTTTTTTTTTTCTAAGCAAGAACAAAATACCGGTACTCTATCTTCTATTTGAAGAGCAGTTTGGCCTCTCAACTATCAATATTAGTCCTATTTATTGTTTTATGTTGTATTTTGAAATTGTTTCATGAAAATGTTGTTTAAAGCCACTAGTTTTATAAAAATATTGTTTAATGCAAAATAAACGAAGAACTATGTCCTGAGTCAGACACTATTATCTTGAGTCCGACATGCCCACTATAGTGCATTTTCCTCTAATTTAGTGGCCATTTAACAAGCAATCGCAGTCAAAGGGTAACATATAAAAACTGCCTCTTTGTGTCCCATCCCACAGCTGCAGAGGAGTGTCCCCTCAGATTTCATCTACCTGCTCAGGTCCCCTCCTTAGTCTCTGTTGGTTCCCAAATGCCTCCAGAGACAAAACATGGCCAGTGAACCAGCCTGCTGCCTCCAACAAGGAAGCTACTCATCGTTAGGATATTTCAGTGATGCCACAAATGGCTTCATGTGTTGGCTTGTGGGAAAAAAAGATTTCTTTTGTTTGAGTTAGTGTTTTTAAATGCAATATTACATTTTTGTTTCATTGATGTTTGATAATACTGTACGCTAGTTATAATTTTGTAGTCAGTTGAAAATGACACTTGTTCTACCTTTTTTACATCAGGTTAACTATCGCCTGAATCATTAGCATTAGCATTGTTTATTACTCTAGCTAACTGGCCACACTAATAAAACACACGCAAAGTTACTTACGTGAAAAGTATTCAGTGAACAGGGCCCACTCTTTTAGGACAAAAGCTTAGAAATGTTGATCAAAAATAGTTTTAATCTTTGTGTTTTGTCTTTTAAATTGTGCACATGGACATTTGACCGTTAACAGCGGATAGGCGGAGACCGTTGCCATGGCCACGGTCAGACTCCATCACTTTACTGAAGTTAAACCAGTCCAAGTCAACACACTCCTCCAACAATCTTTCTCTAATAGAAGCAACTATAGCAGTGTCATTGTAAGATTTTTCAATTATTATTTCATGCCCTTAAATTAGTTGTCCATAACAAGGGTGGTCGGTTTGGTACATTTTCCTTTTTTGTATTTCTTTCTATAGCAATCTAGTGTACAACTTCATTATTACCAAAATGTATAAATGACTTAAATGACTTTGTGGTGGGTGGTTAATGACAAGGGGTTCACCCAATCAGCTCCAGGTTTTCCTCTGAAAATACCTGAACTCTGCAAAGGCTTTCTCTGGAAGCAAAGAAATGACAAAACAGTACAAATGCTTATGAAAACAAAAATACTTTATTGAATCAACTTTAAATGACATTGCTAGATTAACCAATAAACATGCAACAAGACAACACGGGCTAATCCACTACATACAGATTCAGACAAGATAGAAAAGCTAACTAAACCAGACCTGGGTAAAGCTCTTCAACCCAGTTACTGAAGGCCACTCAGGCCACTCAGGGAACAGGACAAAGGTAAGAAGGGATTACAGGTCAAATACAACTGACATAAAGACTGTTTTGATTCTAAAATACAAAATAAAATCAATTTCTTAATCACAAAACAGTTCACAGTTGTTCTGTATAACAGATCCATCTGAGAAAATTGCCAAGAAACTACAGATTTGAATGTATAGGACCTGTGATACAGCCATAGTGAACGAAGGTGCGTTTAAATTTAGGTTTGAGATGGCTATCCCAGGTCTGGCAAAAAGAAGGAAAACTACTCTGCAGACTTTGATACAGTTACAAGCAGAGCCGAGCAACATTCAACACAGATAATAGAACACAGAAATACAATTCTTTTTAATGAACACATGCTAAGTTTGTGCCTATTAGGTAGAACTGCAAAATATGAAAACGTGGACGGCCTCCAGGCAAACCATGTAACACTCAAAAGAACACGTCCGTCCTGAATGTTGCCCGGGCAAGCTATTTAAAATATACAGCATAAAAACCACACACGATTAGGTGTGTATAAGGTAAAATAAAGGAGTGTAAATGAAGACTGAAAATACTTCTTCTTCTTTAGTGATAAAACTTTGTTATGGAGCACATGATCCCACGTCAACCTACTAGTTCAACACTGGTCTTGTCTTATTTTGTACTGACATATTGAGAGCGTTTACATGGCCCGAAATATCCTGGTTATGAATATACTGAGATATTGTGTTTAATTTCTGTATTTATAACAACAGGTAAAAAGAGGGGCAGGAAAATAATTAAACATGTCCTGAATGTTAACTGAAATAGTTTTTATTACACTAGACAGCACTTGTATTTTAGCTTTGTGTGATATTTGTGGTAATACTACACAAACTGCTTGATGCTCCTTGGTTGTTGACCAGATTGAACAGGTTTTAGATGGATTTAAATCAGATTAATTTTATTTGTTTATGAAATCTTGAGCCAGTTTTTGGAACTAAGATATATATAATCTGCTCAAATAATTTAAAAAATGGTTCATATCCAACTTTAACTCAGTTCAAATCCATCTAAAATCAGTTCATATCCAAACAAAACCAGTTTTCTTAAATGGAGGAAATGAATGTTAAAGATCACATTTGTAAGACTCAAATTAAGATGAAACCTTCCACTCAAAATTGAATAAAAGTTCCAAATGTTACCATCTTCGGCCCCTGAAAGGATTCTTATTTACCATAGTGGCCCCTCACCAATATAAGATTGACACTACTGCAGACAAATTAGGGATCATTGAAAAAATCATATAAAACCAGGGTACTCAATACCATGTAAACGCACTCATTGTTACAAGACATTTGTAAATCCTTTACTGATTTCGAGCACAGATTTGCAAGTAGAACACTTAAAGTGGCAAATCCAAATGAACAGTTTTACATTCAAAGAGTAGATACAAGCTGAATTGTGATTAGCTGAACACATGAACACTGCTCAGGATAAAACGCTTATCATTAAATATGACAAAGGAGTCATTCTTGTCAAAGTTGTCGAATGCTTAGCTGGTGGCAATATCACCCTTTGGTGTCTGCCCAAGGGAAAACTCAGAGGATGGATACAAAGTAATGTCTGTTTTTGTCCGTTCCTATGCTGCTTTATATCCCAACCAACACTCACAAAAGAAAGTCCCTCCAGTGTATCCAAAACAAATGCGAACATTCAACTTTCTGTCTATAGACAAATTGTTACTAAAATTCAACCTTCAAGTGTTTTCTTCTTTGTCAAATACCTACCTTTGTCCGTGCTTATCTGCCCCCAGGCACTTGTCACTTTGTCAGAATGCAGGAGAAATCACAGGGTATATTTCACTTGCTGCTAGAGATGGATATTGAGCAGTAGCAGAACAAAAGGCACCAACTTCTACCACAACAGACAAAAAAAAACCGAGATGTGTGTGAAGAATAGCTCGGAACATACCTCTGGTTAAAAAGGTGACACTGAATTTAGTTGAGATAGAGGTGGGAGCATCATTGGATTAAAGTCTGAACTAGGTCAACCAGAGAAGGAAACCAAACATTTGTCCTCTGTCAGCTACACTGGTAGAAACAAACAGCATCTCTGCCAAAGTAGCTGCCAGAGTCACCCATCTTCAACACTTTAAGGAGTTGGTTTCCGCCCTGGATGTCCAGAAACCGTTAGAGTCCCAGGTCTGTTTTTTTTTAGTCTTTTTAGTCTTTTTCTCCTCCTCCTTCTCTCCTCCTCCTCTGTGGGTAAGAGTGCCAGGTGAGGCGCTCCTCATAGAAAGAGATCACCACCTGGGGGCATTTGACGTTGGCCTCTTTGGCAGGGACGAGGTCGGCTTCATCCGAGTTTTTCCTGTGAAGTCAAAGATGTGCATTTATGAGCCTTTACAGATAATAATTTGTCAGAAGTCTTAAATAATAATGATCATAATTATCAATTAATTTATTAGTAATTAGTTTTCATTATCAGGCACAACAATAAGTAAATGTTAGTTGTCCACTTTAAATCATATTTCATTTAGAGAGTTATGTTTAAAGTGTTTTATTTATACACCTTATGGGGTGTTTTTACACACAAGCGGGGTATTTTCAAAAGAGTTTTCACCCATTGTTACAGTATATATTTAACCAAGAGCTGTACCGATCACTGCCTGTGACATCATCAGCAGAATTATGTCCAGGTCACAGACCCAACATCCTAAAATATATACGGAACAACATGGACCATCCCCTGCACTGGGCTTTTGAACAACAGAGGGCAGCCAGTGGACATCTGAGATCAGTGAGGTGCAGGACGTAACGCCACAAGAACTACAAATTACTGCTCAAATTCCTTGTTCTCTGTTGGTTAACAGGACAATCGTGGTTACTTTATGTCCATTTTAGGGAGAGTAAAGCTGCAGAGACATTGTTTTCTATGTGCAGCACTTAGTGATAGCGCACCCACACTCAACAAGTAAACAACTTTTGTAACTTTTTTGTTTAAGCACTACTTTCATTAAGTTTAATATTGTGCTGATATTTTGCCCCTCCACCAGTCTTCAACTGACATAGGAGTACGGGATTAGAGGGGATGGTGTGTGTTTTGTCTCAAGGTCGTCCTGGGACAACCACAGACCATTCGAAATATAATTTGTCATGTCCCTAGAACAACAGGGCAGTGATGTACTGCATTATCCATGTCCCCTCAGAACACTGTGGAGGTCACTGCATTTGAAAACATTTGACTTCAAATGGACTTCACTTTATTCTGAGGTGAGGTTTCTGGATTTTTTAGGCCACAGCCATTCAGTAACAAATTTTACAAGTACCAAAGTTTCAATTAAAGGCAGAACAAACTTAAATTCAGTTTTTACCTCGTGACAAGCATGCTAAAGGAGAGGATTGTCAATGGGACGAGATGTGTTCACAGAAATAATTTAAGAAATTCTGTATCCCTTAAAACACAGAATAGGGCCAGTGAGACAAATTAACCAACTTTATTCTGATTTTTTGTTAGTCCTATCTACATCCAGAAGTGTCTGTAGGGTTTACATGAATATTGGTCATAACGCAGCATACGTACAGAATATGTCTAGAATTTTACCTTTTTTACTTTCTGGAATAACCCTAAGGGGCCATTGTACATGTGCTTGTACACATTTTAGCATTAGGTAAAAATTCCCCAGGGCAAGTGAACACCTACCACTTCATCAGGAACATGAGCTCTCCACTGGAGTCTGTTGCACCAATGATTCTCTCTGGCTGGAGACCTCTGCTAATCCTCTAGCCTTTTCTCCCTAGAGACATATGATCACATCAAACACACAATACACACAAGAGGAGGAGCTAGTACAATTCACAAGCAACCCATGCAACACTACTTCAGAATTCTGGAATCATTGTATTTCTATGGATAAAGTGAATGGGGTTAATGGCCCTGGTCATCGCACACAGAAATGGAAGCCTCGTTTCCACTGGGACAGTACGGGTCGGTCCTGGCGTGTTTCCATTACCAAAAGGGGTCAAAAGTGTCCCCAAAAAACATGCTGCGCTGTACCACCTTGGGGGATGCTTCAACCGCTTGCCAAAAAAATTGAAGCAAAATGAAAATTTATTAAAGGGACGATTAATAAAGTTCTGTTCTATTCCATTCTAAAAAAAACAAAAAAACAAAAAGAGCTTCAAAGCACATGGCTCATTTGCCATTATTATGCTCCTGTTTATATTTATTTCCTCCCACTATGCTTCACCAAGGCATTGCAGAAATAATATGACTTTCTCTGGTGATTACTAAATTACTACCTGCAGGCGATGGTGTGAGCTGCTCTAGGTGCTAGCTGCAACCACAACACAATGTATGGCGCAGGAATAGAAGAAGCCCATTCTTTCTGTTAAGATCGATTTTTTATATTCAATCAAAAACTCAAATTATTTGATTTATCCCAACCCCGCGTCTATACTCAGCAACTTCTGGCC